>JAQIBA010000061.1:33070-155122 GCA_028293925.1 Brueelia nebulosa | reverse complement strand
TCCAGCCCCGAGCATTTTTCATTTTATTCATCAGGAATTATATGCATATAATTTATTTAATAATATATTTCATTTTTTGAACTTTATTTTTTATATTTTCATTATTTTTCCATTCATATTTCATATATTTCAATTGTATTATAATTACGAAAAGTAAATTTAAACATTGTTTAAACACCTAATAATTTCTAATAAATAATTTATACAAATTTATATTTAATTTAAGGCAATAAAAATATAAGAATTAATTCAAATATTAATTATATATAAAAAAAAAACGTAAATGTTATGACTTAAGCAGATGTTATATTTTTAAAATTAATCAAATATTATTTTTATATACATTCATAATTAAGAAAACTCAATAAAAATATAATTTATATTTATTTTTATAAATATAAACCTAACCTAACCTAATTACTTCTGTAGAAGTGTTATAACATACAGTTGCATCTCCTTTTCAGCCTTTCCAAGATTGACCCATATATATATATATTTAAAATATAATTTTTTGTTTCGGCCTAGTAATTCAAAGAACCATTGCATTCTTCGTTCGCCTTTTTTTGTCCGGTGTATTTATTTATTGATATTATTTACACTACTTGAAAATATGATAATTAATGAAATTCTATATAATAATTATATATTAAATATAATTGACGACTTGAAAGGGGAAACAGGAAGTCACATTTTTTTCCTCTTACCGTCCCTGCTGTCGTCGTGTCACGTTCGTCTGCGTGACGACTCCACTCAAACATCAGCACTCCGTCGACATTTTCCGGGGGCGGCTGCCTCGGCTTTCATTCGCAAATCAAGAGGGAAACCCTTCCACTCCGCCGCCATTTTATTTCCCTGATTCCCGCTAATTAAGAACTCCCTCTGCTCGGCTATGCCCTTATTAATTTGTCCACAAAATGACCCCTTTCCAAAAGGTTCTGAGCAATGGGGGCGCAGGATTGTATATACTGTATAAATGTATGTACTGACCTAAGAAGCGCTCTCCTTTTATTGTTTGCTCAATATTGACTTCTTTTCTAAAAGTCCTTCCTTTAGGGTCATTTGTAATTTATTATTCTTGTTTTTCTTCTCTCTTCTCTCTTCTCTCCCTTTTTTCTTTTTCTTTTTTTTTTGCATTTTTCTTACCTTTTCTTCTCTTTTGTTTTTATATTCTTTTCTTCATTATAACTTTTTTATGAATTTTTTTCCTTAGTTCTTTTAATCCTTTCGATTCGGGGAAAGAAAACAGCAGCAGATTGAGAATCAGTTCCAACAAAAGGACTGCAAATGGCTTCCAAGACATTCTCTGGATGAAAAGTACTGCATTTTCTTGGGTTTTTCGGAGAGCGAGACTTTTCCGAGAGCAGGGAATCCTTAGCGGGGAGGGGCGGAGGAGGGACGAACAAGAGAATAGGAGTCGCGTCATGAATTGATTTTATGAGAAAAAGAGCGCCATGAATGGAAAGGGAGAGAGTGGGAAATCATCAAGAAACCGTTACGCCCCATTTTTGTTACGTAATTGTGAAAATCGAAAAAGAAAAATCTTATTTGGTTCCCTTATTTATTATTTAAATTTCAATTTGTTTATTATTATTGATGTTATTATATTATTTTTACTATGTGGCAATAATAATATATTTCCTTTTCTTTTTATTTAGGAAGTCTAAATTCTGGAACAACCATAGATCAAATTTTGTTTTTATCTTTTATAAGGGGACCATTTTTGCTGAACAAACATCAACGGGACCCACGATAAAATGAGTTTCCTTCATTCGGTGCTATTTCTAATTCTTTCCGTGGACTTCATTTGAACATTTAAAAAGCATTATTGATACATAATACTAAATGGGATAAACATTTTTCATAACGGAAATGAAACGGAAACAGAAATGAGTTCATCATCATTTTAAAATAAAAGTTGTACTTACTGTACCTGTTTACAATGAAATTTCATGAAAGAATAAAGACGCCGACGGGGAAGAGCAATTCAATGCCGGCCGAGGGATAATCGTTTTCCAGGAAAAGCAAAAACGTAAAATCTCCCAAATATTGTAAATTTTGACATTGATGACCGTTGAGTGCGGTTTCGTCGACGAGCGTCCGACTGCAGCGCCATCTCGCGGGTCCGGGAGGCTCGGGGGCAGAACGTGATAAGTGCAACGGTTCGGGGCACCACTTAGTCGCTTTGTCAGCGACAACTCCGGAGCGGCCATTTAATTTTCTGTTTCGATTTAACAGAAAATTAATTTTGACTGTTAAAGTTTGGAAAATTGCGTTAACCAAAGATCACCTGCGAAAGAAAATTTATTCTTTTTTGTTTCACGAAAACACGTCTTTGTAATATTAATTAGCATTTGGGCATTTTGTTTTGAAGGTTTATGTCCTTAATTTTTATTAATAAAAAATTTTGATCATATATATTTGGGGAAGGGTAAAATACTGATTTGAAAAAGAGGACAAGTGAAAAAAGGGGGAAATAGAAAGTAGAAAAGGAAAGTAAACAAATGGGCAAAAACAAAAAAAAGAGAAACTCTATTTCATACTGTATGTAATGGCGCATATTCTCCTTTTGCGTCTTTTCGATAAAACTTTAAAAAAACCCTAAACATATTGAAATGCGTGGGTGCAACGTAACAAATAGCGAACGACTCCTTCCGAATGAGGCAAAGTTACAATAAAAAGTATTTTGTGCTCTGACGTCTTCAGCACGTACCAACGTAGAAAGTTGAAAACTTAAAAAAATAAAGAAGGAAAGTCACTCATGGGCAGAGCTCATAAAAGTGAGCACGAAAAAAGTCTGCGGAAAGAATTACAAAGCCCCAAAGCAATCTCAACCCCGGCAAACGACCACAACAGCCCCAAACGAAATTAAACCGCACTCAGGACAAACACGTTTATTAAAAAACCTCCCCAATGCAAACTGAGGCTAATTTATTCCGTTGCAGATGTGTCGATTCGCTCCCCCAGATTCACGGGGCGGGGGTGGTTGGCCTTCCCCGCCCTCCAGGCCGCCTACAAGCACGTCCAGCTGGAGATGGAGTTCCGCCCCGAGGCCTGGGACGGGATCCTGTTCCTCACGGGGGAGAGGGACGACATGACGGGGGACTTCATGTCCCTCCTCATCCATCAGGGCTTTCTCGAGTTCCGGTGAGTATTCGCATTTCCGCCCTAACGGATTCTTTTATCCACATTCAACGGACCAATTTTATTATAATTTAAACGGACGGCTCAAACATTTATTATAATTTTAAAAAGTGAGCAATTAAGGAGAAGAGAATTATAGGTAGTTTTATTAAAATTTAGTAATGGAAGAAATTCGGTAAAATAAATTAAATTTTAGAAAAGCTTTGGGGGGGGGGGCGTGTTACTCCTAGGGTTTTTATGTTTTTAACTTTTTTCGTGATGATTTTTGATGACTTTTGGAGGGACTTTTGAACTTTTTGATTTTTTCAAAATTTCCTGACGCGTTTTTGCATTTTTTTACAATTTTATCAGGACTTTCTGTTTCGTCTGACTTTTTGATAAGCATTTGGACTTTTTGATTTTTCGTTAGGTTTTTGAGCTTTTTTGATTTTTTGAACATTTTAGTTATTTTATGATTTTTTATATTTTAGAATATTATTATTTTTTGATTCCTTTTTGAATTTTTCCGACCATTTTTTCATGATTTTTTAACATTGTCAGCCTTTGGACTCTTCAATGATTTTATCCTCTTTGACGAAACAAACTTCCTAAAACAAATTCTGAGTCCGAGGACGTTCTTCGAAGACGCTTAGGGTTTCACGATGACTCAGTTTTCCGACCCGGGAGAAACTCTACCCTTTCCCCAGGCGAAACCCGATCCCGAAAATCATTTCTCAAAGACCAAAGGATAGCGGCACTCCGGAGAAAGTTCTTTTAATTTTCGATATCAGAATGCAGGTATGATTAATTAATTTGGGAGTTTTCGGAAGGGAGGGGGTGGGAGATTAGGGGATTTAAAAAATAAAGTGAAATTCTGAATCTCATTAATTTTTTTTCTCTCTTTGCAACGCGAAGCACCTGCTGTGCGGACTCAGGGAGAAAAATCATTTTTCCGGGATTTACGAGGAAGAATTTTCCCCAAAAAATAATTTCTGGGAAGGAGAGAAAGGGTTAAAAAATTTTCTTGTCGTTCCCCGAATGAGTGGAGTTTGTTCCCAAAGGGATTGTTGGGGTGGAGTTATGGCTGACATTAACAACGATGTCAGCATTTGAGGGAAAGCTTGCTTCAAATTGACCACTGTCTGCCGCAAGTGAGGAAAACTGCACAAGTCGTCGCGAGGAAAACGGCAGAAGTCACTGTGCAATTAAAGCCGAAGACTTGTGATCGATTTAACGTTTAGCGGATCGTCGCCAGGCGGCGCTGCGTGCGAATTTTCACCGTTTCCATTTCCGGTGTCAGGCGGAGGACGCGGATTAAGATCCGGAGGAAATAAGGTGAAGCCGCCGAACCCGCCATAAATCACAAAGCGAAATTTAAAAAGTTTGTAAAAGCCGAAGTTTCATTATAAGCTCAATTTCACAGCAGAGATTAACGCTCCTTTCACTTGTTTTCTTTTCTGTTGCCTTTCGCGATGACTGCTCACGTTCTCGCTGACGATGGTACTTATTTTGGTCTCATGTGAGGGCTGACTCAGCTCTGAATCCGCTCGGAGTTAAAATAAGTTTATCCTTCAAACGATGGTCTAGACATTTATACTCAATATATAGATACATATATTGTTTATTTTTACATTTTAATATTATATAAACTTTTATTATTTATATTATACATATTTATAACTCCATTATTCTTTTTAAATTTCTTGTAGGAGCCTCATTCATTTTCTGGTCAACATTTGTTCTTGTTCTTTTTTAATCTTCCTACCCGTTCTCAACTTTAGGGGTTGAAAGAAAAACTGTTTTGATTTTTTTTTGAGGATCAACGGGGTGTTAAAGCCCCTAAAAATTGAAATTGCCTTCCGTCTCAGTTGTAACTTTTCCTTCTAATTCCTTCCTTCCGCCTTTAAATGATAAAAAAACCAAAATTCCATTAGTGAGTGACTCAGCCCTGTGAACCAAATCGTTCTCACCCCCGACCAAAAAATGAAATTAAAGGTCTCGGATAGGCGGCCGAGAGGAAAATTCAGCGGGAAATTCCCTCTGCTGTTTACACAAACTATCCCCTACACTTCCGGTTGGTCTGGTTCCAGGTTCGACTGCGGATCGGGCCTGGGGGTGGTCAGGAGCGAGGAGACCGTCAATTTGAACGAGTGGAACAGACTGGTGCTCTACAGGCACAGGTGGGATGCCTGGATCCAGCTCAACAACGGAAAGCACGTGCAAGGGAGATCGAAGGTAGGGAGCGGAGGCGCGGCCGCGAGAGCCCGAACTACCCTGAGTCTGCTTTCAGGGGTTGTTCTCGAGGATCACCTTCAGGGAGCCGGTGTTCATCGGAGGGCCCGGAAACACGACGGGGCTGTCGGAGAAGCTGCCGATCGAAGTGGGACTGAAGGGGTGCATCCGGTACCTGGACATAAACGAGCACGCGTATTCGTTTGAGCTGTCGCCGGAGGGGGATGCAATCAAGGGATTCGATGTGGGTAAGTGGGTGAGCGGGGGTGGAGGGGTGGGAACACCGCAGATGCTGCTCCAAGGACCGTAGCCGGGGTCGGTTCTATCGTAGAAAGGCTACGAGGGTGTCTTTTCTGTTGTGTTCCCTCCCCCGAGGGATGTTTCTCGTCCCCTAAATTTCAATAACATTCCTCCTCTTCCCATTGATTCCAACCCCTTTTGGTTGCTGGGCTTCCAAGACGAAGATTTTATTAACTATGTTCTGGGTTTAAATGCAATATTATGTTATTACTGTAATAGTAAGGAAAATGGGAAGAAAAGAGAGAGAGAATAAGGAAGAGAAAGAAAAAAGTGTGAGAAAGATGGAAAGAGGGTGAAAAACATAGGGGAAGAGAAAGGAGAAGAAGAGAAAAACAAAGAAAGAGAAAGAAGGATAGAGAAAAAGAAAGAGGGAAAAAGTGAAATCGAGAGAGAGAGAATAGTGAATGATTTATTCATTCAAATATATTATGATAACAGTTACATTATGCACATTATGAAATTATAGGCAATTTCTATGTCATATTATATATCTTTTTATAGATTTTTATCTAATAATAGAGTTGAAAAAACATGCAATTGTCGATTTTATGTTTGATTGTATAAAATTGTATAAAATATTTTGTCAGTAATAAAAATGTAAGACTTTATTGCTTATATTGTCTATATAAAATATATTGTGATAAATATAAAATGTAAAATATTATATGATATAACCAACAAAATATAATATAAATATTGTTTGAAATGAAAATTCCTGCAAATAATATTGTTCAAAAAAACAGGTATAAATATTAAATACTTGGGCAAATATGCAGAGAAATGTCAACAAAATTAATTACAAAAAAACCGTTAACACATGACTAAATATGATTTTTTATGACAAAACTGAAAACCACTGTGAGAAGAATTTATTTGGTTCCGACTAAATAAAGCAATGAATGGCCCCAAAGGGGAGGGCCTCAGTCCACTCGAGCCCTCTTCAGAGGGACCAGAGCTTTGGGCTTGAACCTGAGCCAAAGGAAACAATATTTCCAATTCGAATGCAAGGAAAGGAACGGAAATGTGTGCCTAATCGAGAGAATTAGGTTTTTCATCGGTTCGGGGGAGAACGGAGGCATGGAAAAGGATTTTTTTCTTTATCTACAACTTGTGCTTTGTTTTTCCGGATTCGCAGATTTAAGCCCGCAGAACAAAAGGCGAATTCTCGAATGGAGCCGGCAACTTTAAACAAATCCCTGACCTCCTTTGCCCCCTTCGCCCCCTTCGCCCCCTTCGCATCCCCCTCGACGTCCCCGCCACTCAACCCTTTTCTCATTGTTTCCCTCAGTTTATTGTCTCATTCTCGGGGCCTTAACTCCGTATCGATTCGACACTTCGTTTTCCTCAACCTATTTCCGGATTCGATAACTCGAATTCTGAGCCATTTTCCACCCCCGAATATAATCATCCCCTCCTGAAAGACGCTTCCCTTTTATTGCCCTTATAAATTTCTCTCTCTCCATTTTTGTCTTTTTCCACTCCTTTACTGTTTTCGTCATTTCACTTTCCCTATTCCTATTCTTCTCTTTCTCACTTTTTCTGTTTTGTTTACTTTTTTATACCAAAGTTTTTCTCACTTTTATTATTTTAATTTTATTTTACTTATTTATTTATTTATTTTTTTTTAATTATTTGCTTATTTTTTTCATTTGTTTCCATTTATTTTCATTTTATTGTATTTTTCTTCAACTTTTCTTTCTTTAAAATTTTTTCTCTATTCCTAACCTTTTCTCTTCTTTTCTCTCTATCACATTTTCTTTTATTATCCCTCTTTTTCTTCCTTCTTTTTCTCATTTTCTCTTATTTTTTATCTCTCATCCTTGTCTCCTTTCATTTTTCATTCTCTTTTTCACTTTCCTTGATTCATTTTCACCTTTTCAGTAAGTTTGCTTATGAATTTCAGCACATTCATGAATTACACGTGACGAAATATTTTAGAGAAACTGCTAAATTGGGAACGGAAGTTAATCTCGACATTTTTCATCGTTTTTCTTCTCAAACAGCCAATCATGAAAACTAATTGCTTTAATTTTCTCATAGTTTTTAATTAAAAATAATTAATATCAAAATACTTTGGCACAAGTTTTCAAAATGGAATTTACAATACCTTAAGAGAGAAGATTCCTCTTCCAGGGGAAGAAGAAGGAGAGAAAAGCTCTTTTCCACCAAGTCCAGCGTCAGTCTAGCGATTTCCCCAATGGAAAACATTTCATTTTCAACCCCTCCACTCCTCTCTTTCTCTTCCAGTCGAATGCACCTACGACAAATGCAGCGAAGTTCCTTGTCAGCACAGCGGAAAGTGCCTCTTGTCCGGAGAAGAAGCCGTCTGCCTGTGCCCTCTGGGCTTCACGGGGGACCTCTGCCAGACGAGGGTCGAGCTCCAGGTAGGCGCGGGGGGCGCGGGGCACCCGCCACCCCTGACTTCTCTGTGCCCGCAGGTGCCCTCATTCAACGGGTCCAGCTACCTCCGCTACCCCGGGCTGGGCAGCTCGGTGCTGTCGTGGCTGGACATCGAGGTGACTCTGAAGCCGACGGCGGAGGACGGGGTGATCCTGTACAACGGTCACCGGTCGGACGGGGTGGGTGACTTCATGGCGATATACATCCACGGAGGGCATCTGGAGTTTGCATTTGATTTGGGGACGGGAGCGGCGAGCGTAAGGTGATTTCAAGGCGGCCATTTTGGGTTAAGTCATGCGTTATTATTTAGCTTTTCCAACAGTTTTTCAAATTCTACACAATCGTCCTTACAATATTTACAGCAGGTATAATTTTGAAAAATCCTAAATACGGGCGAGGTCAGGTGACCACGTCATCTTGTGACGTCATAGTCCTCAACGAATTTTTTCAAATGCATTTTAATCAAATTATATTTCATACGTTTTAATTCGGATTGTTTTTCTGGGATTTACTTTAAAGTTCGTATACAAATCTAATTTTGTTGGCAATATAATGTTTTACTATTATTCTGAGTCATCAACTAAAAAACTAAATTAAAAACTCAATTTCTAAACTTCAATGCAAAATTAAACAAAAACTACCATTTCTCTTTAATTTGCACGATTATTTTGTTTGAATATTGTTTTCAAAGGTTGTCATCCTTTTCCTTCTCTAGTTTTTTTCTGACTTTAAGTTATTCTTTGAACCGATACGAATTTTGACCAAATGAACCCGTTTGCAGAGTGGAGAATCCCGTCAAAATGGGACAGTGGCACGAGCTTCGGCTCTCCAGGACCGGAAGATTCGCCATCTTGAAAGTCGACGACCAACTTCCGGTCCACGCTCTGGCCCCCGGGGCCTTCACCCAGCTCTCCCTCCCCCAGAACCTCTACATAGGCGGAGTCCCCAACTTCGACATGGTCTCCCCCAAAGTCAAAGTCACCAACTCCTTCGTCGGCTGCATACAGAAGGTAAGCGCCTCCCATTCCTCGCCCGCCACCCCTAACCCTCCTCATCAACCCCTCAGGTCGTCATCAACGACAAGCCCCTGCAAATCCTCGCGGAGGCCCTCGCTGGCGTCAATGTTGCCAACTGCCCGCACCCCTGCGTCGCCCAGCCCTGCGGGGCGGCGAAGTGCGTCCCCATCCTGGAGTACTTCACCTGCGAGTGCGCGGAGGGCTCCAAGAACCGCGAGTGTCAGCAGCAGCCCGCCCTGCTGGACGACATCGCCATCCCCAGGTTCACGGGCTCCAGCTACCTGCACTACAGCAACGCCAACATCATCAGGAGGTACGCCCCTGGCCGCTCATCTCTTTTCGCCGACTGACGTGTTCTCCCCCCGCAGGATAGCGAGCAGCCAGATGAGGTTCAGCATAAGGTTCAAGACGAAGGTCGGTGACGGCGTGATCCTGTGGACGGGGGATCGGAGGGAGCAGAGGAGCGATTTCCTGTCGCTGGGGCTGCAGGACGGGGCGCTGCACTTCAGGTTCAACCTGGGGGGAGGGGAGGTGGACATTATGTACAACGATTCGTGGTTGGCGGACGGGGAGTGGCACGAGGTGACGGGGTCGAGGGCGGATAAGGTTGGGGAGCTGTCGGTGGACGGGAGGAGGCCGATAGTGAGGAGCGTGCCGGGGAAGCTGACTCAGCTCAACACCAACACGGGACTTTATGTTGGTAAGTCTGTCATGTTTGACATTGATTTAGGTAAATGATTAGGAGTAGAAACAAACAACGGCCTTTTCCCTTTTGGGCTCCACAAAAAATTAAATATTATACATTAAAAATTAAAAAATCCAAGAAACTCCAGAGTAAAAAAATTGTAATTATAGATAGAATACGAAAAGTATTACGGAAATAGTCTGGGATTATATATATACTGTTCGTGTATGCGAGTAAAACGGCTTAACACCGTTCCTCTTGTGAACGCTGTTATTATTACTAAATTTTTGGCGATAAATTCACAATGTATCACTTTTTTCGTTTCTTTCTTTCATTCTTCTTTCCTTTTCTTCTCCTTTTCTATTTTATTTTATTTTTTATCTTTCTCTCTCTTATCTTTATTTTTTTTCCCTTTACATACAAAAAATGAAAAGCCTTTTTCTGCCGTTGGGCATCGAACCCCGTCTCCTCTGCTCCCAAATCCATATCCTTTCACACTCTGCCACCGCCCTCCTCAAACATTTATTATTCCTCTACGAACACTGCCCTTCGCAGAAGTGCCTGTGGACCTAGTATTGCATATATTTATGTGTGTTTCGTTTCAGGCGGAGTGGAAGACGTAGAGGAAAGCACCCTTCAGAAATACACCAGCGGCCTTGTAGGATGTATATCGACATTGGTGTTAGACACCGACTACGACGTGAAGCTAATGGCGATGTCCACCGCGGGGAGGAACCTCCACCGCTGCGACTAAGCCGCAATCAGTCAATTCTCGCTGAGTATACGCATCCGAGCAAGCCAGACAATAACTGCCCAGAGGGGGGAGGCGGTGGAGGGGCGGTGGAGGGGCGGCGAGGGCGGAGGGGGCGGTGGGGCGCCACCCCGTGTATATATTAGGAAGCAATTGTGCACGGGCATTGTGAGCATTGTGCACACGAACCGACCGCGAATGCACCTGTATGTGAGAGATGAAAATTTTTATTAAAAGCTTTTAATGACATATCAAGATTCAGTTAATAACGAATAATAGTCAATAGTTTTGTATGTAGGCGCATACTGTATATTTGATGTGCAAAGAAAGGATGAATCTGTAAGTGTTTTCGGTTTCTTTTATTTTTTGCTATGTTATCCCCGGTAATTTTACAATAAATTATTCTCTCTTTTGTAATTTTTTTCGCCTTCGTTGTTCAGCCCTTAACCTTAATTTCTAGGAGTGGCGACGACCCGTGGATAAGAGGTCGAGACATAAGTAACTTCCGTCTTTCCACAGGTTCTCTTATTCATTTAATTTATTCAATGATTTTCTGCAATTATGACAGTATTGCCTTTTCAGTCCTTCACTAAATACAACGGCTGTTTATGACAGACATTATTACTTATTTAAAGGGGCCACAAAGAAGGATACAGTATGTTAATATCACATGATTAATAACATTCTCTCATTAAAAAGGAGGAGTGTAATACCCCTGTTCGAGTCATATTGGTGGTGTCATCACCATCCACCGCCGAGAAAGTCCAGGCACTCCATTTCTTGAAAAAAGGGGTGTTGAAGTAAGGGGTGAAGTAAGGGAACCAGAGAAAGGCTCGACATCGCAAGAAAGAGCAAAATAGAAGCGAAAGGAAGACAGGGATGTCCCCTTTTTACACCAGTTTATTCACTACCGTCTTTTTTGCAACACATTTCTAACCCATTTTCTGGTAACCGATTTCTTCCAAATTTGCACAGTCGTTCTTACAATATTCTGTAATTATACTTTAACCTTTCGCTCTAACCAAGCAGACATAAATTTGCAAAATCTTAAACACGGGAGAAGTCACGTGACCACGTGCCGTTTTGTGACGTCACGTTCTTTAACGAATTTTTCTCAGACATTTTATAATAAAATTTTACACGTCTTAATCCCATTTGTGTTTGATGGGCTCACTCTAGGGTTTGTATATAAACCTAATTTCTTTGAAAATATCATATTTTACTTTAATTCTGAGTCAAAAAACAAAAAAATAAACTAAAAAAGTCAATACTAAATGTATCATGATTGTTTATATTTTATTTAATTTATAATTTTATAATTACTTTGGTGCCTGTTCGTATTTTTGTATTTTTACTTAATTTATAATTTTTCTTCAATTGTTGCTTATAAAAAAAAAATATATTGTTGTTTCCCATAATGTCCTCGGGCGAAATAAGGATAAATTATATTCAATTATATTATATTAAATATAAAAATATATAAGCCACAAGTATAAATATTACATAAATCATAAAATGGGGTTAGTTTGACGGACTCCCCAACTTCTTGCATAGACTTCTACGATAAACCTCCCTCACTGGGGTGAGATTCGACGACGATTTCAACCCCCTCCCCCCATTCGGCCCAAAAGGAAAATATTATTCCTCTGCAGTTAATCACGAGGAAATTCTCTATGTTGATTCGGTTATTGCCTCTCCAAACATGAGGAACGCGAAACTCTCGCAACTCACTTCCTGTGCCACCCCTTTCCTCCCCTAAGCCCTCGGCTCTTCCTCTCGCGGTTCCCCGCCCCCACCGCCCCCACCGCCCCCCTCTACGAAAATATCTGCCGTATGGAAAAGGCGGAATTTCAAATTGAGATAGTTTTAATTAAACGGGTGAAAGATTGGAGGAAAGGTAAAGGGGATGGAGGGGGGTGAAGGGGGAGGAAGGGGGAGGAATTAGAAAAAAATTAATGAAAAGTTATGCGAGGGGCGGAGGGGCGGAAAATTCACTTTTTTGACGTGGAAGACGCGGTTAATTGAAAATTGTTTGCTCTTCATTTCCCGAACTGAGTGCCGCGTTGTATGGTATGTAAACGGTCGGATTGTATTTGCAAATTTACTGTTATTCATTATATACTTATTGTTTATTTATTTATTTAATTTTTATATATAGTAGGCAGGCTTTTCTGCCCCCTAATGCGGACAGGTAATTTTATTTTATTTATTTTTTGTAAATTTGTTGTATCTGAACCTATTGAAAACCTTATTTATTGCATTGAATCCGAATTGTATTGAAAAAAGTTTGGAAAAAAACTGCTAATACTTACGAGTGAAACAGGGAAAAAATATATTATTATACATTTTTAGTGGCAGATTGTTTCTACTGCCACGAAATTTTTGGTGACACGATTTTTTAATTTTACATCTCTCCCCTCAGGTTATTCTGGTGATTTTTTTATAAGTAATTTTACATTTATCATATACTGCACTTTGACAGCATTTGATTGATCAAAGTAAAGGGCAAAGCCTCGCGATCCGCCCCAGAATTCATCTGTCACTTTCTGTAAGTCTGCCGGACATACAGGCGTTGCAGGACAAACTTCGGCAGAAACTTCGAACCGATCTTCGGACGACACAATGCTCCCAAATAATTGTTTGATTATATCCGTTTTGGAGGCGTTAAATAATCGAATTACGACTTTGTCTTGTACCACCGAAGACCACCAAAGAAGTGCCTTCAGCCAGATTCGTCTCTCTCTCTCTCTCTCTCTCTCTCTCTCTCTCTCTCTCTCTCTCTCTCTCTCTCTCAACAACCGAAACAGTCTATCATTAATGGCTTCTTGCAAAATGTCTTCGTTGTTTTGTGTTGAAAAACCGACCACATTTCTGACACTGTGCATAATTAATTTCTTCCGCGTGACGTCTTTGTCGTTATTTTATCATCATATACAAATATTCGTATTTTTAACTTTGTCTGCCGATTTCCGGCTACTTCGGAGATGATCACTCGATTCAAACATTATTTAATGCTAAAACTTAATAATTTATAACTTTTACATAAAGTGGAATTTTTACATTATAAATAATGCACTTGTTTTACTTTTACTTAATTCATACTGTAAGTGTAAAGTATAATAATAATATTTGAATTTATCTTTTTTCTGATCTTCTTGTTTCTACTTTTTTTCTCTTCGTTTAGGCCAACTGTGGACCACAACAGTTCGAACATGTCCGAATATTTGTGATGGCAGATTCACTGCGAGCCCTGGAGGAAGGGGTGCTTCGAGTGGGAGGGACCCACAGGACGCAGTCGAGGGCGCCAACCCCTCCGCTCCCCACTCCTCTCTTTTTTACTTTCATTTATCCCTTTCCTTTTAAGAAACCCCTTAAACCTACCAACCCCCAGCCACCCCCGCCAGAAAGACCATTTTTGTTTTGTAAAAGCCGATAATATATGGCGCGAAAAATCGGAAAGATAAAGGAGCCTCTGCTCCTCGCCCTTAAACTTCTCCGTATAAATTACGTCCGAATGGCCATCTCTATAGGCGATATATCATATAAGTAAATAATAGCGTCGGGACGGTCTCTGGCTCCCGTAAGCTAAGCACGAGGCAGAAAATATTGGTTACGCGCTCAGATTTATCGTTGCGCCGAGTTTCTTCTCGAGAATATCATCTGATATCCGGTTCCGGTCGAACGGAAAGACTTCCCCTTCCGGCGACCGTTTGCCTGCGCTTTTTTCCTCAAATTCACTTCATCTTTATATTACTTTATAAATTAAGCATTCAATAATTTAAATTTCCTAAATACACTAAATAAAAGAACAAATGTAAAAAATAATTCAGTAATTAGATAAATTTTTCAGTTAAAAAAGCCAAATGAATTTGTGAAATTAATTTGTGAAGACTTTAATTTGAATTCGTTTAACAAAATAAAACTAAAAAACGGGCGCTTTTGCTTAATTCTGTATTACTTAAATTTTTTCTCTGCTTTTTTTTATTTTTGTACTTTTTCCTTTAAATTTAATTTAATATTTTCCCCCTTTTTTATGATTTTTAATGTTTTTTGCTTTTTTCTCTCCTTTTAGAGATTTTGTTAAATAAGCAGAATTTCTGTTTGTTTGTGAAAAAAAAACAAGATTTGTATTACCTAAGAATTATGATCTTAAAGTAAATAAAGAAATTTTAAATTACATAATCTCATTAAAGTCTTTCGGGGGTCAAAATGACTCCTTTTTCTGGAATGGGAAAAGAGCCCTTTCTTAATTATTATCAGGTCTGAAGACTGTTTTACCTGTAAATAAATAAATGTCAATCATCCATTATCTGTGAGATAATCTGGTCCCCTCGCTTGGAGCGCACGAAAGTCATTCCATCATTCCAGCTAGGAGCAATCAAAATGGCGACGAGCCCCAATCCCAGGCGCTTCATTACCATTCAGCTCGCAGAGAAAACGGGTCAAATGTCACCGAATCGCGGTTTAACGACCTCTTTAAGACCAACTTTAATTTTATCTACCTATTTTGAACCAAACAAAAATTATTGCTCTACAGCCAAACCCATTTGCGTCCTTTCGCCGTGATCCCAGATTGCGGTGACAAACGAGCCACCAGCCACGGCGGTCACGACTCCCATTTGCATTCGCTCCCCTTCACCCCTCGCCCTCCGCCCCCGCCCCAACGGTCACTTCCGCCAACGGCCCACGACCGTTACACCGATCGTCGCCGCGATTGGCGCTTCTGCTCACTTCCGCGTCCGTCATTGGTCGGCCGATGAGGCGACGCCTAACGGGAATCCGGTGAACCGATAACAAGGTCAGAGCAGTCATTAAGGCCCGCGATAAAAATGGTCGTTAACTATCAAGAGCGTTCTTTTTTTGCCACTCGAGTGTGGTTCCTTATTGTCTTGTTCGCTCCTAATGACCAGCTGTCTTTGTGCTCTCCTTCGATGCGGGCCTTTGTCTTCTTATTTCTTTCTTCTCTCTTTCTTCTCTCTTTCTTCTCTCTTTCTTCTCTCTTTCTTCTTTCTTTGCCCAGCCAAAGAGAACATGCTCATGTTTATAAATATTGCCACTAAAGCATTGAATATTTAATGTTATGTTTATTTAATTTATAATTTTATAACTCATTTCGTGCCTGTTCATATTTTTGCATTTTTACTTAATTTATAATTTTTCTTCAATTGTTGCTTATAAAAAATGAATTCTTGTTTCCTTTAATGCCCTCTACCGAAATAAGGGTAAATTATTATTATATTTTACATACATGTATCTATATTATACTTAGCGTCGAATCTTTCTGTTGTCGCAATATTACCATTGGAGGTCATACCTTCTTTTTATTTATTTTGTACCGAATTTGCCTTTAAAACCTGTACTTTTCCTTTTTTTTCTCTTCATTTTCATTTAATTCACCGTATTTTTTAATAAAAAATGGCCGCCCCCTTATCAAAACTGATCGAACTGATCGAAAGAGGGAGATAAAGAACAGACAGATAAGTACAGATCAGAGCAACTGGATAAAAATGGTCGTTTTCGGTGGGCAGAAACTTTTGCTTTCCGTATGTCTGCACTCGAACTTGTTCTTTCGGGAGCGGGTGAGGTTGAGAGGGGAGGGGGGCGGGAGGAAACGTTGCTTGCATTATCCGCGACAAATCCCCGAGTCACGGCCGAAGGAAAAAATTTTTCGAGGATTAAAACGGACGAGAAAAGCCCAAAAGTTGAATGACTCTTTATTCTGATAAAGAATTGTGTGATCGGCTAATGAAAGAACGTGAGTCGGACTCACGAAGGCCTCGATGGTAACATGCTGGGACAGGACGAGCAGCGGGCGACTGCCCCCCGCCCAGTCCGTCCTCGAGGGGCGCGCACAGTGTTAAGGGGTGACCACGTGGAGGGGGCGAACTGATCCGAAAACGCCGTAAATTTTTATCTAAAGGGAAAGTTAATTCCAGGAGGTGGTTTATTTTCAGAGCGGACGTGGTTTGCGTAAAAAGGGTGCGTGCGGGGGAGGGAAGGGGAGGGATGAAGGGGGGGATGAAGGATCCGGCTGGTCGCTTGCCAATTCTTCCAGGTAAAGCGGGAAAACCCCTAAATTTGGTGGATGCGAAAAAAAATTCTTGAAAAGATTTAAAGAGAGTTTTTTTGTTTTCCGGCGACTGATAAAATTTTTTGGGGAGACAAAAAAATAGGAAAGGTTTTGGTTGGTTTTATTCAGACTGTCCGTCACCTTAGAAGTTAAAAGAGAAAAATCACTGGGAAATTTCCAAGTTGAAGGGCTTTTGGATTTCCAAGGAGAAAAAGAAAGAAGCGAAGGAGAAGGGAAGAAGGCCATAGCAAGGAGAGAATAAAAGAAGAAGATAAAGGAAAAAAGGAAAAAATTATAGAAGAAAAGAAGGTGGAGATTTCACACATTGCTTTGCAATTCATTTATACGTGCATTACAATTACAATCCGCACTTCCACTCCGAATGAAAAAGTAAGCAATACAATCATGTTCATCGCTATGCTCTGTCAAGTGCAGAATGTCGACAGCACATCGTCTCCTAATCGATGTTCGCCCTTCGCCTTCCCCTTAATTAATTATGTCATCCCCCTTCCCCCACGTAATTTCTCTCCATTTTTCCGTTGATGAACCAAAAAATTTCCCTTTTCGGAACTTAATTATTTTCTTCGTCTGAATGGCGAAGGGCTCGAAAATGATTGCTTGAAAGGATTTTAAGGAGAAAAAGAGCTCAGAGTGAAAGAAGAAAGAAAGAATGAAAGATGAAAGAAGAGAAAAGAAAAAGAAAAAGGTAAAATTAATATATATATAAACTTTAAATTTGTCGCAAGGAATATAATATTTTTTCTTTAGTTTTATATACTTATTTTTATATCATTATTATATATTTATATAAATAGAATTTTCTGTACATATAATATTTATATATAATTTTATTTGTGTTTTAATTGCTTAATTATATTCCAATGTTTTTAAAAAAATAGTTGTTTATTAATGTTGTTATTTTACTTATGCCGTTTATTTATACTTCTTTATTATTATTTAGTGTCCTGTACTTTATACAACAATAATAATATATTCATCACTCTTTGTCGCCCTTGAATAATATGAGATTTTAACGGCCATTAGAGGTTTAATTCGTCGCCGAAAGAGGAGTTTTCATTTCCGTTACGCAGAAAAAGAAGAGACGGAAAAGGACAAAAAGGTTCGAAAGGGACAGAAACAGTCACGAAGAAACGGAAACTGCGTTGAAAACGTAGAAACGCATCATAGACGGAGCGGACATTTTGAATTATTAACGGATTATTGCTGAGACTGCATTTTCGTTTCTTTTGGAAGCATTTTTCATTTTTTATTTATTTTGTTTTCATTTTAGAGAAAATTACGTGAATCACGGGATGACGTAATCTGAGCCGTTGTTTTCCTTAACTTTTGTCATTCATCACTGTCCCCCCGTTTGGCCCGCCAATAATTTAATATCTTTGCCGATGCTTTTACTTTTATAACTTGTATAACTTAGAACTCAATATGTTGTTAACTTGATGTTTTATATTTAATGCTAAACAGAGGAGTCTTTAACAGATAAATATTTTTATACTCTAAGAGTACTGAAAAAACCTTTAATTAACGAATGTTAACGGAAATGGAAGAGAGGAAAGCACTTCCGGTTTGTCTATTTAATTCTCTCCATCCAAAGGAAAAGCGAAATGCGTCAGCAACAACAACTTCCTTTGAGCTTCCTCTGACCTCGCCATTATATAAATTGTTGAAAGGAATTCGTGCGAACACTCACACGACTTTTCGCGCGGTGTTCTCCTTTTGAATGTGAAAAGCTCTCCTCCTCCCCAAGAGGTTAATTGCCCTAATTAGAACAATTGAAACGCTCCGCGACACGTCATTTCCTTTCCATTTCCATTTGCATCTTTCCTTTGAGTTTTTTCTCTTCTCTTTTAGAATCGGTTGGCTTTAATTGAAAAGTGCGAGCGGGCGCACGCGCGGGCCACGCACGGCGTCGTGGCTGTCTGCTGTCACGACCGAGAGATATCGTGGAAAGAGACAAGCATGCGTTTCACGATTTCCTTATCGTATCACATTTAACCGTTTGCCTTTTTAACGGCATGAATTTTTTATTTTCTCGCCGGCGACACATGCGAGGGCGGCCAAACTTTTCATTTATACTCTCTCAAATGTATATAAACTCAACTTATAATTTAGATAAGACTTTCCGAGGTTAGTTAACTCCTCAAGTCAGCAAAATTAAAAGTCAAATGAAGCATATGTGTATTATATGTATATAAAATTAATTAATTTAATAATTTCTTTCTTTCTTTTCTTAAACCGCCTGTCCGTTAGGCTCGCGGGGTGACGGAGGCAATTAGGCACCTCCACCCTGCACGATCCCCCACCATCGCATCACACTGCCCGCTCAACTGGCCACCCCTGCCGAGGCCTGCCCCAGCCGGAGACACCATCTCATGACCATAGGTGAGGGCAGGAACGTACACGCACACATATATTTAATATAATAATATAATAATATAATAATATAATAAATCTGTTAAGGGACATGTGAGGGATTGTAGGTGAGTTTGTGGTGAAGGCGGAAAGGAGGAACGTTGTAGTGCGTTGCAAAGGTCAACTACAGTGACTCAGAGGTTATGGCGCGGTTCAGTATGTTCAGGAGAGGGGAAGACTGTGTGTTCAGTCTTTTGAATTTGAATGAAAATTATGAATGCAATATGGGGTTTATAATGTATTGCCACATTAATAAATACTCAAAAAATACCAAATTAATAAAAAATGAACGCAAAACAAAATGATTACTTAGATAAACTTTAAACCATAGAAATGGAAGCGCAAATAAGAAAAATTCAGTTTTAACATTTGGACAACATTTAGCAAATTCAAGAAAAAAAAAAACTTAGCTTAAATTTGGATGCAGCCTTACCATTTCAGTCCTGTTTTCTATTCTCCTTAGAAATGATAATTTATTTCTCATTCTGTGATAGGAAATTATGTGAATGTTAAAAGGGTCCCTTCGTTTTAACAATTAAACTGAAAAGATATGAAAAACATAAAAAGAAAAATGCCTGCCACTGTTTATCGTCAATAACCCAGTTTGTTGCCCTCTGTTTCAGAAATGTGAACCAAAATGTCATTTACAGTTATTAAAATTGATCCGAAACCGAGGCGATGGCGTAGAAGAGGGAGGCTAAATCTCCACTATAAACATTAAATAAAGGATTTTGCCTTTTCGACTGCCACCGAAAGTTGTTCTTTTCAATATTTTCGCCAACAACCGCCATCTTTTATTTGTGATCAAATCAGTATTCGATTCTGAAACTTTGAATTTTGCCGTGTTTAAAGCGGGGATCTTTCGACCCCCGAAAGGGTTGAGGGGCCTCTTAAAATTGAAATTTTAATAATTTCAAAACGAAGTATCAAATTTCTCCAATTTGAATTCGACCGTTGGGGTTCGGTCGGGGATTCCCGGAATCGGCCAGCGTTCTTGGAATTGATGACGTCACGACGCCACTCCGTTCAACGGCTTTTTTAATTCGTTTGTCGGTTGCTCAGTATATGAGTATAATGTAACCAGGAATAATTCTTTTTTTACTAATAGTTAACAGTAGTTTTGACCTTTTTCACACAATTCAGTAAAGAATTCTAGTAGGAGTAATCTAGAATATAAGTCACCACCACATTTATATCATCACCGGTCTTCTTCCGTCCTTCTCCACTCCCAGAATACGATGTTGGCCATATTGGGAATTCCCTCATAGTTAATTTAGAATATTCTTAGTTATTTTGAAATGCTATCTTTCAGCTGCGTCTTTAGTGATTTTGTACGAATTTCATTTTCAATCCTCACTCGACATAAACATTTTTATTCATTTTTATTTTATTAAATTATTTCTTGGAGTTTTAATTAATTTAAGTCTTTTAAATTTCTATCCTATTTTTTTTAAACTCGTTTTCCCCAAAGGCATTTCCCCTCTCTAACAAAGGAAAGCGAACAAACAAAGGAATAAACGCGTTCAAATGCCGACAAGTGCCCTCTGGCGGACGCCTTCTTGGAAAGAGTGTTCATGATATGCCAACGACAACCACTCTTTGTTCCTCGCTGACGGACTCTGTCAGAGGGAAATTAGAAAGTGAAAAATTGAAGAGCTGTTCCGAGAACCCCCGCGAAAGCTCCGATGCAGGTACGCGGCCATTTCCCTCGGAGCCACAGACGTTGCAACCCTTCGCCGGAGTTTGGCTTCTCTCGAGAGACTTGGGGTGAATTATTTAAGGTGTGTTCGTTGCCAGATTAGAGATAACAACGAAAAGCATGACTTATCGCCGGAATCGTCGGTGCAGCCAGCAATTTTTTCCCTCCCCCTGTTTCAACCCCTTCTCGTTTCGTTCCCGCCCCGCTTTTTCATGAGCTAAAAAACCGACAGCGGATCGCTTCCAGTTTTGCTTTTCTTTCAATAAATACAGAAATAAGCGAGTGCAAGCCAAGCAGTTTTCAGTTGGGCATAAAATTAAATTTTTCCCACGGCCCGCGCCCCTCTTTCCCCCTTCTGTCAGCTTTCATTATTTCTGATTCAGCTTTGCTCATAGGGCTTCTTAGGAAGTCATTTCAGCCTTTCCCCAACTCCAATTTTCACCATTTTCTCCGGGGGCGCCCCAAAAACACCAAAAATGGTGCTCACTTTGAATTTTCAATTGAATTTTTTGGCAAAAACGGTTTCTTTTCTTTTCCTCGAAGCGACTCCTCAAAACGGGAAAAGCCGGATTTTTCCTGTAAAAAAGGGATTCACTGTCTGCGGAGTCCGCCCTTCTCGTGTACGGATCATTTATAAAGGGATGCTCCGCGACGCTCCCTTAAAACTCACTTTCATCCCCTTTCGACTCCTTCCTGAACCACCCGCGCCTCTCAACTCTTTCAGCTCAGCTCTTTCGACAGCGCGACCGAAGAGAACCCGAGAAAATTGCACTGCTACGAAGAAAAGCAGAAGAAAACTGGAGAAAACTGAGAGAATTCTGCTTGAATTTCCAGGAGATCGCAAAACAATTCCTCTCCATTTCCTCAATTCGGCCATTTTGTGGCGATTCCTGGGCAAAAGGGATTGAGAGGAAACTGGGCGTCGCCCAGAGGAAAGACGGTGAGAGTCAGGTATGGGGTGAGGGGAGGGGAGGGGAGGGGATGAAGGGGTGGAAAGGGGAATAATGCAGTCAGTGAATTACGGAGGGAAATTCACGGAATAGCTCGGAGCGGAGCTTTTGTTGATGCAACTAAATGTCTTCTGCTCATAATGTGGAGAGTTTTTGTTGAATTAAGGAAGGTACCGACAAATGGAGATTCCTCGAATTCCTTTTATATTACGTTATTATTCAGTCCTTTGGAGCTGGTCGATGGAGGGGCGAGGGAGGGGCGAGGGAGGGGCGAGGGAGGAAATCTTTACTCTTCGCTGAGATTCGGAATGTTCTCATTTCTGTTTGCCTCCGTTGAATGTGTTTCACTCATGTACGAATTTGTTCATTATTTGACTGAGAAGGAAGAAGAAGGAGAAAGAGAGGAAAAAGAAGACAGAAAACAGAAAAGAAACACTTTTGACTAAAGAAAAGTCTTTCGTCTATATGTATACAAACGCATTTGAAAGAAATAAATGCAAACTCATTATTTTTGTCTTTGAATACAACAAATATAATATTTTATTTTCGATGGCGGCGTGTGAGCAGAGACGAAAATTTCAACAAAAGTTAATTAACGGAAAGAGAGAAGATGATGAAATTGGAGAGCCTCACGGGGCCGGCCATCAACAGCATCTTCAAACTTTTCCTCCCCCACACACCCCTGCCCACCAGCCCCCGCCCTCTGCCCTTAAAAACCTTTCAAAAGTCTTTCATTTTGGTTTTCTGCAAAGCGGAAAGAGGGGAAGAGAAAGAAAGGAGAAGAAAGAGATGAAAGGAAGAAAGAAAAAGAATAAGAGGAAGAGAAAAGAAAAGAAACCTTAAATAAAATTTTAGCCTATTTTTATGTTCGCAAAAATAGTTTGATATATTTTTAAATACCAAAGAAATATACATACATATATTACATAAAAAAACTACGAAACATTTTATAAATGTCGCTGAAATTCATTGGTATTACAAATTCTAAAGGTCTTAAAAAGTTAAAAGAAAAACTTTATAAAATTTATTCTATAACTTTATAAACTTCTATTTAAACTCATAAAAAAGACGAAAAAACAAAAGAAATCTGTGAATTCTTATAAAAATTTTCAAAAATAAAACAAAAAACTTTATAAATTAGTTTAATTTAAAAAAAAAATTGCGTTTAAAAGAGTTCAAATGTTAAAAAAATTCTGTAATTTTATTTAATATCAAAAGAATTCAATAAATTTTCATTGTGACAATTTGTATTCTGAAGAAACCAGATTATTACCTAAATAATCAAACATAAATTCCCAAATAATGAGAATTTTAATGAATTTTAACGGAATTTTAAGAAGATTCTTCCCGGAATCCCGGAAAGCGCAAAAAACCGGGAATTCCCTTTCGCCGACCTCTTCCCCTAAGAAGAGCGGCCGCCCCTTCGCTCCACGCGGGCGACGCCCCCAACATCCTCTCCTCTCCCGCCGCCATTTTCATCCTCTCTTTCGCTCATTTAAAAAGATTATTTCTCGCGCTAATAAATAAACAAATTCTTTAACGAGTTTTTCACCCAATTCAGGAGGAGGGTTCGTGCTTGGAGAAAATCTAATCAGAGATCTTCAGGAGTTGTCAAAGTGTTAACCGTCGCCGCAGTGCTGCCAACAACATCTCAAAATGGCGACCGCATCCTTTGACTCAGCCATCGCGTTTCCCAGGGGATTTTTTGTCTTTCCTTCCTTTTTCTTTTTTCTTTTTCCTCCTTTTCCTATTTTACTTTCTCTCATCATGGTCTAAGTATCAGAAAATATTCGGAACGCCGCCCACTTTCACAGAAAGAAGGCAGAGAAAACCAAACCTCGGCATGGTCCACACAATTCCTTCGCTTCGGTGTCGACTTTCGGCCCAGAAAATGGCGGTCCTCGGCCCGGAGGTACCGCCTCCTTTTCACATGCTAATGAGCCCAATGTTCGCTTCCACCGGCTCGGAACCACTCGGCCGCTGCCATTTCCGGCTTCTCTCCTCCCCGACGACCCTCGCCAAGAAGCCACTTGTCTGCGAGTTGACCTGGCTGCCTCCAGCCACCTGCCCTTGTTTACAACCCTCCCCTCCCTCCCCCGCCCCTCCGAATCCGCACAGGGAGTCCATAATTACGCTCTTTATGTTGGATCAGCTGGGGGTGAAGGAGAAGTGGAACACCCTGTTTCTATTCTTCGGCGTCGACATCTGTCTTTTATATCATCAGCTGTTTCCTTCTTTTTCAGGTCACATTGTCAGGGTCGGATTGGAGGCTTTGTCCGGCCGGGGCGAGGTTCTTCTCTTCTTCTTTTAATCAAAATGTTAGGTTATATTTTACGTATAATAACTGGAGGCGCTCCAACCGCATATTGTGTTTACAATCTGTATTAGTATAAATGAATATCTCACGGAAGATTACCGAACACGATGTAAGCCCTGACCTTTGTTTTTTCCACACTACAATCACTACAATCTGAGCTTTCCTCCCTATTTCTTCACTCCACATTCACTGTAACCTGACCTTTCCTTCCTTACTCTTCTTTCCATCTTCAATACAACCTAAATTTTCCCATAGGTTCCTTTTCTTTACCTCCACTACAACGTGACTCTTCCTCAATGACTTGACTTGGACTTTTCATTTAGCCGCTTAGAAGTGTTAGCAGGTGGAGGAGGCGGAATTTCCTTTAATTATTACGCTATTCCCCTCCCAGCAGTGGTCTCAGTACCTTAATTTTATTAATAATATATTAAAATATGCCTCAGTTAAATATATATTTTTTTAACTTTACGCGTTCCGTCTCACACATAAAAATAATAACTGATAGGTATACTAAAACATAAATTGATGAGCAGAGAAAGAAAAAGTAATGAAAAACTATTGGAGGGAATTTAGAAAAAACGACTTCGCCCTCCACCGCAATTGAAGCCATCCTCATTTGGTTGTTTGCCCACCATGAAATGACCGTCCACAAACTCTTCCTCGGTCAACTCCACTGATTTATGGCCGCACCCGACGACGCCCCTCCCGAAGACCCACCAAAGTGTGAGAAGTGTGAGATTATGCGGTTTGCGGTCGCCCCCACCGCCCCCCGCCCTCGGGGCCTCGTCTGCCCGAGTGCGCCCCTCCTCGCCATCCCTCTCCCCACGGGAAGGCGTCCGCATGAGTTATGATTTGGGGCGGACGTCAGGACCGCAGGCAGTCGTCTCTTCACTTTCTTCTTCGCTTTCTTCACGGAAACATTTCTGTTTATTTCCACTCACCGATGTTAGTTAACACTAACGCAACCCCCCTCCGCGCCCCCTTCGCCCCCACCACACGCATAAACCTTCAATAATGTTTCGCCAACAAACCTAATTAAAAGGATTAGCGGTGAAAGGTCTCCTGTCTTTGGAGTTTCCTCTTCTGGGGGCGAGGGGGGCGAGGGGGCGCAGTCAAAAGGCCATCGGGACGTGTGATGAAATGGTTTATCTGAAAAAGCCCCGAATGAGAAATAAAAAATGAAATAATAGGAATTGGTCGGAAATGAAATTCCCGCCGCCATTTGAAGGGATTCATCAATTAGAAAAGCGATTGGTTTCCGGATTGGGCGGGGGCGGAGGGAGCGTTTCCGGGCTTTGCCTTCTTCCGCCCGACCCGCCCAGATGGCGTGCGAATCCACAACGCCCCGGGGTTGGGGGTGGGGGTGGGGGATGAAGCGGAATCCTCCGGCGATGCCCGCAGGCAAATTACCAATTCCATTCCGAAGGAGGCTAATAAATTACCGGGAAAGAATCACCGGTAAAACCTTTTAATGGAAATTATTCGGGGCGTCCGAGCAGAAGAGGGCAAAGCATTATGAACGTCTTCCGCTCCGAAATACCTGAACATCCCCCATCGCCCCCTTTCACTTAATTTATTCATGAATGGCCTCTTTTCCGTTGGGAGTGTTCGGCTTTCCAATTACTTTGGGGACAAAAGGAGCATCAAATGAAGAGAAAGCGTGAAAAAAAGAGAAAAAAGCAGAAGAATAAAGTCAGGGAAAGAGACAAAATTAAAGGAAAAAGACAGAAAGGGCGGAAAAAGAAAATGAAAAGGAAAAACTATAAAAGAGAATAAGAAAAAAGGAAAGAAAAGTAAAAAAAGAGGAACAGTATTATTAAAAAAATGTAGATTCTATAGAGAAAAAGAAAACAGAAGGGAAGAAAAGAAAAAGAAAGAAAACTAGAGAAAGAAGAAATTGTAACTTTATGTATTTACATAAGCGATAGTTTTAGCCTAAAAGAGATGCAAAATGTGAAATATGTCAAGAATCGAGGCAAGCAAGTGCGAATTCCACTTGTGAAGAGAAGAAGGCGGAGAAAAGACGAAGGGAAAGTCAAAGAAGGAAGAGGGAAAGGACTGCTGTCTCAGCAGATCACCAGACCAAAAACAGCCGCTGATTCAGTAATGCTCGCCTTGGACGTTGTCACGGCGCATCGTCCGCCATTTGGAATGACTCAGTGGCTCACCTGGCGGCTCCTCTCTGAATCATTCCCACTAATTTTAACGCTTAGCTTCTGGCTCACGCAACCGCCACTTTTGACCGTTACGCGGGCGGCCTTTGCCCTCGCTTCCGAATCATCTTTCCCCCAGGAAGAGAGAGAGTCCACCTTTCCTGTCGGAGGACAGGACGACATATCATCTTCTTCTTCTTATCCAATCTGGTATTCAATTACGGATAGAAATAAAAGTATTTTTTCTAAACTTTGTCCTTTCTGGAGTCCAGTCTGCCATCATCAGTTTAACATAAAACTAAATTTTGGCCAGGAACTTTGCCAAACGTTCTGACTAATTCAGATTGTCACTTGTCAAAAGAGAATTTCTTGCGGGCTGGAGCCGTCACTGGAGGATCTCCGGTTACAAAAGAATGGTGCGCCGGCTGGCACTCATTGCACCCCGGGCACAGTGCGGCACAATGGCCTCTCCTCGGCCGAGGGGAGAGTTCTTCATTCATGAGAAATGTCCTCTTTCTGTCCCGAGGGGTGGCTTAATCTGTGTGAGGGCGGACACTGCCCGAAAACTCAGGTGCAGTGCCTAATTTGGAGGAAATTGGATGGGAACAATGGCGGATAATCGGCCAAAAAAGATTGGTGGCTTTTTTCTTTAATTATACAGTAGTCTTCGCTCCGACGACCGCCCAATAACTCGACAAGTTTGCCTCCTTTAAAAAATACCAGCTAATCTGAAAAGTATAAAATTATGCAAATTCGAAGACCCATAAAGTTCGTTGCAAAGTATAAAAGTGCCCTAAAACATTTATTTGAAATCGTAAAGAAAGTCATTCCATTTTGGAATTATTCGAATCAGTTCCAACATTCAAAGATGGCGGCTTTTCACTTTTACTTTCTTCCAATTCAGTTTCATAAAAAAAAGCTTCTTTCCACCCCCGACGAGGAATCCGAGGGCGCTTTGCCCCCCAAAACCGTTCATGATTCATGAAATCAATGCCTCCTGGACGGGCGTCGTTCGAGGCGGCAGGGAACGACGAGCCCTCCCGAATTCCCGGAAGTGAGTGCCGGACAGGGGGGATGGGGGTAGGGGGTGGAGGCTGGACTCTTTGAAGAAAAAGGAAAAGTGAAATTGGCAAATTAGTCGGTTCTCTCATTGAAGAGAAATTGTTAAAGTTTGTTGGGCAAACTCTTTTCCTTCCGCCCTTATCCGTTCTCATCTCTTAAGCCCGACGGTTATAATTATAATTTTAAAAATTTCTTTCATAAAAAACGTTTCCTTTCGAAGAGGAGTTTTCCCGTTGGAAAATTTCCCCATTTTCCCCTTTTTTGTTCAAATATAAAGAGAAAAAGATTTTCTTTTCGCTTCCAAGGACGGCCATGGGAAATTCATTACCAGAAACCGAGCTCTAATGGGGGGGGGGGGGTTGGCAACACTGCTTCTGACAATACGCGTATATTTGTATATATCTTCGGACGGAGGTCCCGCGACAAAACACCCACTCACCCGCTTCCCGAGGGGGCGGGGGTGGTGATAATAAATAATAATAAATAAATAAGCAATTGAGTATAGGAATAGCGGGAGGGGAAGCAGGTGATCGATATCTGCAAATGGTTGCAGTGTTCAGCACGTGATGGCCATTCTGAACAGGCGGTGGTCGTTGGACGCGGACGCGTGCGGCCAAATGGGTTCGGTGCCAAATGGGAAATGATAAAATATAATCTGCCAGCGGTCGTCAGCTGTGGACTTTTGGCAGAATTGCTCGCGCAATCGTTGCAATGACGCATTTTATAAATTAGATACATAATAACTATTGGCAATTATTTTGTTTATAATGTTAATGTTGCTTAAAATACGCGTACATCGCAGTGTTTAAGTGTTAATCAGAATCACATAAATGATCGGGCATCATTCGGTCTTTGGGATGAAGACGAAGAGGCGGACACTGAGAGATTCTCTCCATCTTCGACCGTCTTATCTTCTTCCGCGTTCATATTTATTCCTCCTCTACTTCTCCTCTTTTAGCCGAGCCGTCTCTCGCATTTACGTGGCGATCGATTCATTTCCGCCCCCCAACTGCCCAACCCCCCAGTTCTTCCTCGTGTCCGCTCTCCCGGCCAAGGCCATCCGTGACTCCTCGTCGTCCTATCGAAGACCACAAATCACCAAAACATCGAATGAGGTCGGCTGAATCATCGCCAGCCGGTGAATCACCGCGTGGGGAGTGAGTCAGCGCGCGGTGGAGTGTGCAGGTACGCGGCAGCAGAGGGAAGTAGGGGGTGCGTGGCAGCAGAGGGAGTGGGGGTTTGGGGTTTATCTGGCGAAGGCAGAGCGTCGTTTGTTATGTTTAGTTTGCGGAGTAAATTGATTTACGACTCTTCGCCATTAGTATGCATCAGTTTGCGCTGCTCTGACCACTTCCACTTTATCATCTTAATCACATTCGGTTTTCTTTTTCCTCGTAAATTTTCTCTTTCCCCGTGTCCATTATTTCTAATTCTTTCGCCGACCTGAATTTCTGAATAATTCTTCGTTAATATTCATTTTTTTAGCTAAACTCAACATTAATTCTATTTACTTCTCAATATGCAGTATTATTTACTTTACATTATACAATATATATTTTTTACCATTATTTGTTTAATTCCTTAACGTTGACTGCAGAACCCACGAGGATAACTCAGGCTATAAAATCGGATTTCATATAAAATATGAGTACTGTATATTAAAGACATTCATATGGGTATAAAGAAAATAAATAAATAAATGGTTAAATGAACAAAAACCCAATTAAAATACATAAATATATACTTAAATGGTCAAAAAATTGTGGTAAATAATATATAAAATTAATTTATTTGTTTGGCGTGAAACCATTAAAGCCAGAGACATCTCACTTCGGCCGAAATAAACTCGTTCGTTTGGGGCACCCCCAACCCCCAAGGCCACCCCTTCTCAATCAATCTTCATCGGAAATTAACCACTTCCGCCCCGTCGGCCCCTCATCACGCGGCCCTTGCACTGCCCCCGCCTCCCCCCGATGCTAATACAGAAACACCCAGATTGATGAAGATTGATAACCTGTGTACCTGACAGGAAGGTTCGTTACGGTGTCTTGCTGTATACTTGATAATTACTCTTTTATATTGTGCATTGTAACAGTGATTCAACATGTTTTTGCCTGAATCATCTATTATAACTCTCATGACAGTTGGCTTTGAATCAGGACCACGCACACAAACAAAAATGTCCAAGGACCGGGAAGAGTCGAAGGAAACGGGAAGGCACGGTTCAGACGGGGGCGTCCGAGCCCTCGGGCCCCAACATTTCCCCCTTTCCGCTTTCCTCTTTTTCTACGAACAGTGGAAACGCTCATTAACTTTCCATCATTAGAATATTCGTGGCAGAAGAAACGTTTTATTGATTATAAATAATACAGAGGTTTCTCTCCCAATCGGGTCGGCGGTGCGTTGATAGAAAGCAGTGAGCGCTGTCTTTCGCAACCTTCCACGGAAGAATCCCAACTTAAACAGAAAACGATCATAACAACAAATAAATTCTCTTCTGTTTATAAACATTCGACCGCTAAGCGACCCAATTTTAGAATCGTAAAAACTCCGAGATGGAAAAAGGAGATAAATTTAACGATAAACACACACACAGTCACACACATACACACACACACACACACACACACGCACACACACACACAAGAAGACGAGGGGGCGTGCGACGAGGGACAAATTAAGAAGTCATATCTTTTATTGAGAAGGGAAATCGATAAATTAAAAACTATCCAATAAACGTCTCATTAATCAAATTGTTATCTCGGGAAAACGCGGAGGCCGGGGAGGGGCGAAGGGGATGAAGGGGATGAAGGGGGCGAAGGGGGCGAGGAGGCAAGGAGGCGAGGGGGTGGTTGCAGATAACATTTCGGACTTATTGTTTCCTTTGGGGGGAAGAAAAACTGTCTTCGCTGTCTTTGCATGAGCCGAGCGCCTTTCGTCATTCGTCCCTTGGTTTCACCCCCTCAAGAGGGGGTTGATTGTTTGCCTCTCCTTAAGGGTGGCTCGAGAAGGAAATGGACAGAAGCTTCTTATTCTCTCATTCCTTGCGGCAATGATAGGGCTCCTCTAGTTCCACTTGTCTGTTTCTCCTGCCACTGCTTTCTGGCGACACGAATCTCTTCTGCCACGACATTTCTCTTGCTTTTTCTTACATAAAGCGTCGGGTCACGAGAAGATACTCTGCCATGCATTTCGGCTACGACTCTTCTGGCATCACAATAATTCTTCTGACACGTCTGCGTTCTAATGCCACGCCCGTTCCACTGTTTGTCCTTTAAAAAGTGGTGAAGCCTTGGGTTCCCGTGAGGGCGGTCGAGGGGCGGTCGAGGGGCGGTGGTCGCCCCCTGGGACGGGGCGGGGGCGGGTTCTTGAGAGGGCTCTTGGGCAGAGAAAAGCCCTCAGACGGCGGAACTTTCTTTAAAATAAACTTTTTTTGTTTTTTCATTCCCATTAAGCAAATAAACAAAATGGTTGATTGAATTCCGGACGTTTTTTAAACACATCGTCCAATTCTTCTTCTGTTCTTTTCATTTCTTCGGTTCTCCGGTTGATACAGAGAAACAACAGAAAGGACAGAATGAAATTCCTGTCTGAATGTAAACAAGTGAAAGGGGGGAAGTGGAATCAAATAACAATATAATTAATAATAAATTATTTCTTAATTACGCACAGAGACATTCAATCGACACAAAAGAGAACACAAACAATAAAACTGAATACAACTCAAAATTTTCACCGTTACAAACTCTCTGCGTTTACATAAAAATAAATAAATACTTAATTAAACTTGATGTAACTGTGGGCCGACATTCCGTTAAATATTTATACAGTATATTTATCAATAGTTAACGTCCCTCAGTCCAGAAGAGTTATAACATTATAACGACTCGGACCGTCGTGGCCCGGAACAGATGAAAGGGGCAGCCATAACGTCTCGGCCACTCGAGAGGAGGCATTTGGGGGTGAATGGGGCCGGTGTGATCGGGTATCGGGTGTGTGGGGGTGAGGGGAGGTAAGGGGGTTAATTAAAAGTTAATTATTCATGAGGGGAGGGGCGAGTGTTTATTAGCAAGTGCGGTGCAGCGAGGGAAAGTGAATTATATAAATTCTGGGTGGAAATGTCAACAAAATGTAAATGAGGTGGAGTTGATAAAATTGTTGCACGTGATAACGACACGTGGCCAGCGGTGGTTTTGTGTCTTAAGGTTAGTATTTATTAATCAATAAATGGCCACCCGATCCCTCAGGATTTAATTATTGTAATTAGTATAAATAGTATAATTATTTTACGTTGATTTCTCCCCTCATTACTTCAGCGTTCTATCATAAAAGCTGTATACTATATCATTAATTTTTTTGATTATTTTTTCTTATATAATTATAAATATATATAAATAATTTATAACGTTATTATAATTGTATTGACAAGAATATTTCTTTATATTTTTATGTTTTTAAAATTTAATAATAGTTTATGTACTCCAATTTAACTTAACTTATATTAATTTATTATATTTGCTATTTATAATTATTATAATTTTAATTTTGTAAGTTTATATATTTTTTTTCTTGAATTACATTCATATTTTTTATGTTGATCGTCTTCTTTACTTCTTTGTCTTCTTCTTGTTTCTCCTTTTTCTCCGAATGTATGGCATCAGAAATGAATCAAAGCAGAGATATTATTTTACTTTAATCATAAAGTCATTTTAATTAAAGCGATCTGAAATATGAAAAGTAATTTTTCGAGGTGTAAAAATTTATCAAAAGTTAAGTATTTCAAAGAAACGGACGGACGGACAGGAAGACTGAGTTAAATGAAACTCCGCAAAAAAGACTCAAAACATTCATTTTGAACAGTTGTCTGCCCGTCTGTCCGTCCGTCCGTCCGCATGAGAAAAGTGTTCCCTCAAAGGCACACAAAGACTCGCTGTTGCTGTTGCCACAGCCGACATTTTGCGCATCGCTCCGGGACTTCTCAGCCGGAAAGGAGTCATCCCCTCGCGGGGGAAGCTCAGGATAAGCTAAAGGAAATTCGAAATTAGAAAAAAAAGCGGAAAATAAACGAAAAAGAGTGACAGATCCTTGGCAGCTGCCATTTTGGATTTGATTGCGGCCGATGGATAGCGAAAGGATTTTGGCTTCCGTTCAAAGTACGCAGAAATTTACGAGTGCGTATGAAACTAACGGGGACGTCGTTCCGCTAATTTATGTGCGGAGTGATGAATAAACATCGCCCCGTCGCCCCACCGCCCCACCGCCCCCTCTATAAAAACCTTTTTAAGCGACGGTGTCGCTCATCCGTCATCTCTTCGGTCGCTCGACAGCGGATTATTTATTATAATTATAATTATATGTTCGCCTTTCGGTATTCATACATTCTGTTACAGATTGGGAGGAAGGGATCTTCCCATTTAATAAATATATTAAATTATTTCATTTTAGTCTTACAACGTTCACAAAGGGAAGCCCTTCCAAGAATAAAATAATTCAAGTTGGAGGGTCAAAATGACCACTTTACGCGGGAGCAGAGGTTCCTCTTGGCCGTTCGTCCGAACGGCATTCGCTTCATCGGTCGGCCACTCCAATTAATCCTCGAGAAGGCGACAACAATTAATTAATTAAATTAATTGGGTCTTTGTTAATTCCGACAAAGAGGATAAATTAAGAAAAACTCTCGGGCGAGAGAGACTTCGATCTCGTCGGAAATAAAAGCGGAAAAGTGCGCGCGTTAGATAAGGGGATATTGGGGAGGGGCGGCGGGGGCGGCGGGGGCGAAAAAAGGTAATGGATTGTTTGAAAAGTTGGAGGGAATTTTAAAATTCGATAAGGCAATTTAACATCTCTCCCTTAACGAGTTTCAACCCTTTCGACCCTTAAATTCTATTATCGCGAGAAACAAACTCGAATTTTCGGGACCGGAGCCGCGTTGATGATTGCAAATATGATGTTAAAAACAGACGGAAAACTTTTCGACCCTTTTCGACCTTCAATCACTGTCCCCGCCAAAGGAACGACTCAAAACTCAATTACGAAGGCAAAATTCGAGCAAATGCTCCCCGCAGCGCCTCTCCGCCCTTGACGAATGGCTGCGCCGCCCTGGGGCGACAAAGGGCACATCCGGCGCGGGGAACGGCCCTCGCCCCTCCGCCCGCAAAGCCACCAATCTCCTCAAAGGAGCCACCCTTAACAGTTATTAAAACAAGCAAAGAAAATTTTCTACCTGATTAAAGCTTTTGAAAAAGGAAAACAAAATGGAAGCGAGGAGGCGGGGGGCGGGAGGGGGCGGAAAGGGGGAATTTCAGGAGTCGGAATTAAAAATTTTATAAATTCAAACTTATTCAAAGGGATGAAAAAACCCTTTGAAAAAGAGCGATAAGATCGTTTTGTGCGGAGGCCAGTGGAAAACAGAGAATCCTTTCCACTCGAGTTTATACAAAGGAGAGGGCGGGGGCGGGGCGGAAGGGGCGGAAGGGAGGGAGGGGAGGATTAATTAGGCCTCGCACGAACGGCTTCCTAAAAACTCTCCACGCCGTTTCCCAACCATTTTCGGCGAAGGCTTGTTGTCTGCTTCCTGGAGGGCGTTCGGGACTGACACTGTCCAGTCGTTGTCTTCGGCAGCAGAGAAGGGGTGAGCACCCCTCGACCTCTGAGCCCCGCTTTCTCGCACTGGCCTCGGTGGTGCATGTGCTGAAATTGGAAGGATGAGGACGAGATTAGCAAATTTATTTTCCTCATATGTTTGCACTTTAGTCTCTTCTGTCCCTTCTTGTTTTCTTTTATATATATAATATTTATCTCTTATTATTTTATTTTCTCTCTCTTTTTTTTCTCTCTCAGTCCCTCGTTCTTTGAAGTCTGGCGTGTCATCCTTGCTCATCTTCTCCCTATCGTTCCGATTTCAGCACTTTCACCCCCGAAGCGAGTATTTGTCCTTGAAGTATTTAACAATTTTTATTCTATCGTCGTGTGCATAACACTGATGAAGCAGACATGCCCCCCTTCGCACCCCCATCAGAGGGTAGTTGTCCATATTGACGGCAACAAATAGAGACATTAGTTGTATACATTCAAAGCAAATATGTCTGAACCGCAGTATAAGCGGAGTATAATTACTTGTGAGCCCCCAAAGGGTAAACAAATAAATATATTATAAGTATAAAAAATGAGGCACGTGTGTCCACGTGTTGGTAAGTAAATTTGCATGAAAGCGGTGGAAACAACTGAAGGTCGGGGGGCGGGAAGGGCGCTAATTAATTAACCGTTTGCTTCACATGGCCCATCTCGGAGGCGAATCATAAAAGAACAAACAAATGACCGTCCTTGAAATTTCGCAACTGTCATATCTTTTTACAATCTAAATAAATTAATTAGGAAACGGGCGTTCGGGGGCCATGACACCTTATGCTAATTGGCCGCTCCGTCCGGGTCGCGGGGAAGGAATCCGATCCGGTGCCCTCCGAGGGGCGGGGGCGGGGACGGGGACGGGGGCGGGGGTGGAACACATGTGGCCGACCTGAGTCAGGTTGCCGACATGCTCGGCGCACCCTCGTCGGGAATGTGGGTGCCAGGGGCGGAGGCAGTCAAGGGTGGAATGGATTTTGGGTGATGCGGTTCCCTATGTGTTCTTTGGCATTTACCTTTTATTCAGTATTTATACAAAATGAGACGTACTGTACTGTACAATGTATGCAGTTTGTACACATGTTTAGTTTGTAACATCAGTTATGACGGTTATTAACATTATATTAATACCAAGTCCCAGTTAAGGTTGCTTCTGATCTCTTGGAAACTATAGTGTACAAAAAATTGTATTATTTACAATTATGTTATATACAGAATAAATATTGTATTACGTACATACAAAACAATTTTGTACATATATATTTAATTGTAAAATATGCATATTAATACTTATATTACTATATTGTTTTATTTATAATCGAGCTCAGCTTCTGTATAGATTACCACACGCACCATCTTGTTGAGGTAAACAAATATGAAAAATAACATTTAGTTTTAAAAGTAACGATAACACCCAGTTGTTGAATTGCATTTGTTAACATTTGCATAGAAGTTTTTTTCTGCTATGAGAAAAATTATACATTGTGTAAGTGAAACTAATTAAATTCGCCTCGGAGAGTTTTTTTTGTATTTTTAATTGTGAGTGCCACTGCTAAAGAGAATACATACTTAGGATGATGGCCTTTCAGCACCACGTACCACCAAGGCCCCATGCGCCAACCTCACCTCATCGCCCCCCGGTGGTCCTCGCCGGCACCGCCCACTAAATTACAAAATTGTACATTTCCCAGACTCTCGTTACTAAAATAATTGATTTCTCGAAAATTTGAATTTTTGTGGTGCGGCCGCCACCAGATTACGTGCCCTCTCACCCGAGCCCGTCCCTCGCCCCCTCGCCCCTCGCCCCGTTACGGCCCACGGTTGCCAACTCGGGGCCACGGTTGCCGGGACAGAGGGACACAATGAGAACTCACTCCAATTCACGCACTCTAATAACATAATCGAGAGCGGGAGAAAACAAAAAAGTTTGACAATAAAAAACAAAGGTTAAAAGGTCAAGCACACGAGATGGACTAATTCGGCTTAATTATGTGGGGAAAAATAATTGTCGACGTGAAACAATGGCCAAATAATTGAAAAGAATGACCCCGCCAGTTAACTGAGGTCGCTCCGTGACCCCTTGACCCTCGCCCGATCACTAATTACCTCCAATCACACTTCACACTCCCGGCCTTTCCACTCTTCATCCCCCGCCCCCGCCGCATTAATTAGTCGAATGCTGCTGGGCGCGGCCGGGTGGCCGACAGGAGTGCAAGGGCACGTGGGGGGAGAGGGGGCGGAGAGGGGCGGAGAGGGGCGAAGGGGGCGGAAGAAGGGGAAATGGCGTCGCCCTCCGCCCGCGTGGGAACGAACGAACCCAACAAACTATGACGAACATAATCTTCAGGTAGAAACATGATAAAACGCTTATCCGGAACAATTAACGCGTCCGCGAGTGATCGTCGTTATCGCCGTCATTTTGCCAGTCACAGATGAGTGCACTCCGTTGTCCTCTGCAAGGCCGAAGATGCCATCAGTGCTGCCAACTGATAAAAGTTTTTCCCTTAATCTGAAATCCCTAAAAGAAACAGGAAACCTTCACTACAACCTGACATTTTTCTCTATTTCTTCACTACACCATCACTACAACCTCCATTATTTCACAATCTTTCCATTTCCTTGCTACAACTTGACATTTCCTTTGTATTCTTTCTCCCCCGTAAACAAACTCCAATAATGGAAAACTTTTTGTAGAGGCGGAAATTCTACACATTGTAATACACTTTTGTACTGCATTTGGATTGTAAATGTATGCCCTCTTCAATTGGGATAAATGAAAGATAAAATAAAATTAATTAGTATTAAATTAAATTACATAATAAATCGTGTATATAATTTTATTTATATTTATATAAATAATCAAATTTATAATAAATTACAAATAGATGGAATTTCTGTAGCATCCCCGACAGAGGAATTACAAATAATTATTGTAAAATAGTCAAATAAGCGAATTCTTAAATAACTTCCGTTTAACTAATTTATTTATTTCTCCCCGAATTGAAATAGTATTTTATATATAATTTTGTGCACAGCGTTTCCCCCTAGTATAACCGGTCCTGCATGCAAAGTCAGATGCCACTTTCCTTTGTGTCACCCCGGCAGGGCCTTCGGTCCGGGGAAAACCTCCCCTGCTGCGGGACTTAATGACGTCAGCCGGCATCCCCCGGTGCAGGGGACGTCCAATCATCTGCGATGACGTATTATTGCCTCTCGCACAAAAAAGACGCTAACTGGATTACACGCTTTCCATCCATCAAACGGAAAAAGACAAAAACCGGTGATAATATCGACGGTGAAGTCGAAGAGGGTGAAACAGGGGATGAAATCAAATCAATGCCACCCCATCGTGTTTTTAACTGTTTCCCCTCGGGGCGTCATCAATAATATTCCCGTCCGCAGCCTCCGCTCCTCGTTTCCCAAATAGATCACCCCTTTCGAGCGCCAAGCCGCCATCCTTCGGGGTGGACGCCGGGGCGGAAAGGGGTGCAGAAAGCTCGAGGACCTCGACAGCCGGCGCAGCAGATGACGCGTATGGTCGGGAACCTGTTTTCGTGGAATTTATTGCACTCGTTAACTCCTGACCTTGGCCACAGGGGCGGAGGGTTGCTTCCTCCCTCTGAATGAAGGAGCGGATGCGAATGCTGCGGGCGGGCGGGGGGTTGAACAGGGCCGGCGAGGGATGAAAGCTTCCGAAAATATTGAAGAACGGCGGATAAACAATGATTTGTTTTGGTGAGGGGAGGATTTGGGTAAATATGAAAGGGGAGAAGGCGGGGGCGGGGGAGGATTTGAATGAAAGGAAGAATTTGATTTAGAAAAAGGGCAGAAAAATGGGGTGACTGTGTCGAGTGCAGGGGTGGAATACAACCGCGTTCGATTTGAGTCGAGGATATTGGCTTTGTTTGCGGTGTTTCTTTGAGTTCTGCTTCGAGCTCTGTCGGGGCAGATTGAAGGAAAAGAGAAAGAAGAGAAATGGCGATGAGGAGAACAGAAGAGAAGACAAAAATAAAAGAGACAGATAGAAGCAGACATTCGGCCCGTTCAATAATAAATTAAATTAATACACACAGTATCAGAAAATAAAATGAACGTATTCATTATGCACTGTATAACGGCAGCAGTGGTACAAACACTGTATAGTATCTTTTTATTCAGATGTAAAATATTTCGGGATGGAAATCCGCGTCGCTCCCCTCGCAAACAAATTCCTGACGTCAGTCAGGTGCGACCGGGGGCGCGCCCCCCGCAACCGCCCCCTCCAAATTAGCATAGACAGAAAAGAAAACTACGTTTACGCGTTTTAATTATAATAATAAGTGGGGAATTGCCGGTTGAGGAGTTACGCGCTCTGTACTCGGGAACCATTTCGAGCAATTTGGCCGGCCGTTGAACGAAGTGCGTTTCCGGTTTGATTTTATTGGTCCTTCCAGAAAAGTCCTCCGCAGCCGGAAACGGAAATGAAGATTCGAGCGGAAGTTGAGCTCCGAACACCGAAAGGACTGTCAAGTCCTCGATGATTATCACTTCCGGAGAATAATATATAAAGTATTAAACAAATGAGACTAAAAAAGACCAAATCTGAATTCTCTTTCTTAATTAATAATATTTGGCTTACATTGAATTTTTATATACATAAAGTATACTATACATCAGTGGTTTCCAACCTGTGGGGCGCGAGACTGTTGCAAGGAGGGCATGTATCTCTTTCCAAAATATCATTTTCGAATACAAATCAAAAATATGTGTTGTAATGATTTAGAAAAAATAGAATTGTTGAATAGAATAGAAATATTCCGAAACTAATCAAAGCTAATTCCAATCTAAACATAAACGTAAAAAACCTTTCTCCTTTCGCCTTTTTCCTTTTTCTCTTTCTTTGTCACATTCCAACCTTCCGGAAACCACTATCCGGCTCGTCAAATATATTGATATATTCTTTTTTTGTTCTGCTATTATATTTCGTATAATAAATATATTATATCAATATTTTTACAGACCATTAAATAAATTAAAATATCAGTTGATTATTTATGAAATTTGATTTTTAGATAAATTAAGGGGGCCCAACAATTTGTTTTTTGAAGGGGGCCCCGGTACAAAACGGTTGGAAACCACTGCTATATATCGTAAATTAAATATGATTTATAAATGACGCTCATATTTTTTCTTCTCCTCTTCTTCTCCATACTTTATTTATTTTTTAGTTCTTCTTTTAGTTCTCGTTTTTCTCTATTTCTCTTTTTCTTCTACTTCATTTTTAATGTTTATTATTTTCTCATACTGCTTTCTTCTTTCTTTTCTTCATCTTCTTCTTAATTTTCTTCTCTTCATTGTTTTTTATTTTCATCCAATTTCATTCCTTCTGCTTTATTTGTTTTTCACGTTTTCTCACTTTTCTTATTCTTATACTTCATTTCTCCCTCTTCTCTTTCGTTTCTACTTCCCTAACTTTTCTTTCACTTTCCTATTTTACATTATTTCTTTTATTTTCTCCTAATCTTTTTTCTTATTCTTTTCCTCATCTTCTTCTATTTTCCCCTTTTGGCCTTCCTCCCTTCTTCCTTGTCCCTCCGCGAAGGAATCGAGGTCGTCCTCTGTTACTTCTTATATAAACCTTGATTATTCTGCTCTTTTAACTGCTTATATAAATAATGTTAAAGCGTTGCCAAAGGCTTTATTTTATGGCTCTGCGTTATTGGTGCTTTGTTATTTTTATTTCGTCATTTGCTGGGCGGGGGCGCGGGGGGCGGAAGGAGGAAGAAAGCTGCCGTTGCAACGGAGGAAAGGGAGCCACCGTTAGCGGCCCGATTCTGTTCTTCTCCTCTCAAAGTGGCCACCGACGCGTTAGTTCTATCTTTTATTATTAAATCCAGTTATAGTGTTGCAATTTAGGAGCACTTCATGTCTCAGGCCATTTCTTTGTTGCTTGACCCTGATTAACTCTTATTCAGGTTGCGCCTACGCTTTTTCCTCCTCTTCAGCCTCTCTGCTCACCTGGAAGGACTTCTTTACCACAAACACAAATATTGTTCTTCGCCCCGTCCCCAGACACCGGACAGCAGCCGTGGGCGGCGCCCTCTGCCCTCGCCACCGCCGCCCCAACCCCTCCTGCTGCCGCTCCGCCCGCGGGGCGATGGGGAAAGACTCCGCGACTGCCCTGCAGACAGACAGACAATCCCAACAACCGCTGCAGTGTTTCTTCTGTCAGGAAGAATGACAACAACGGGGAGAATTCGTGGCCATCGGCATGGATATGGGGGTTTGGCGACGCCCCGGGTGACGCCCCGGGCAATTTTGGCACAGAAAGACTTTATGCGATGTATTTGAGGTCTTTTTTGCATTTTGGCCAATCTTGACCATGGTCACTTTTATCTTGTGCACCTTCTTCTTTGGCCAACATTCTTCATTCTTTTTTTCCTTCTGATATTTTCTTCTGACTTCGTGGTTCTTCTTCTGTTGCTCTCTATGGTCCACTTCGAACCTGGTATGAGTTCTTTTTCTTCTTTGAATCTTGCCTCCTGCATTTTATCTGTCATTTTTCAACTATTTATTTATTTATTTTTTTATTATTTATTTAGTCGTTTATTTTAGTATATATCTATTTATAAGTTTCTATTGCTTTTTGCTTATTGTTCGTAATTGTGTTGTCGTGTTTTGGTTTTTTTATTTACTTACTTTTTTATGGTTTTAAAGTCTGAAGGAAGTCAAAGGGTATTCAGAGTAATCAGAATCAAACTGTTCGTCAGCAGCAACGCTCGCATTAATAAACAGTTATCCAATTCGGTTTTCAATAAATAACACTCGCGAAATGATGAGACCGCATCGACCGCTTCCATTTCCGAACCTTCCAATCCCCGACCTCAAAACTTCAATCCATTCCCCTTTCCACCAACGAAAGACTTTCCATCTCCGACCAACACCAACAAACCCCCACCGCTCTCCCAGAAGGCGCCCGAGCGTACCTGAATGGCCATCCGGTCACCTTCCCGGCCTCGCATAATCCTTTCGCCAAACAAGAATGCGACCCCCCCCCCCCCGCCACCACCGCTTATCGCTTACGTGCCACCATGCCACCGAACTATCTCCCTGTCCCCCAATCTGGCACGCGGTGCCCGATGAGGGCGCCAGGCAGATGCGTGCCCGCGCCCGCGAAATGCCGGAATTGGCACGGGGGCAGCTGCGGGGGCACACCTGCTCTGGCACCCTTGCGGACGGTGGCTGCGGTGGCGTGGGTTGGTATGCCTGCGCTGCAGCGGGCGCGAGGGCTGCCAACGGGCGGGGATGCAGAGGAATCCATTAGTTTGTGATGAATTTGGTCAAGGTCGCGATTGACAGTGTCGTTGAGAGCAGAAGTGGAGAAGTGGCAGCCCTTTCCCGTTTGGCCGCTCCCTGGCCTTGTAGAATTTCTTTCGCGTCACACTTTTCTGTTTCGACTGAAACAAACTTGAAACGGTCTTTAAACAACCGGCGAGTGTTGTAAATCTCTGTTTGCTCTTTTCGTCACGCGGCCGCGACCATCTCTGCTCTCGCAGTCGAGGACAGATGCATCTGAGGTGTACTTACATAATGAAAGCCATTGCTTTTTTTTATCCATGAGAAAACACTGGGAGTATTTAGAAGCCAAGAAGAAAAAGAATGGCGACAACAAGTATTGAAATAAAGAGAACAACAACAGGAAATACGAGAGAAAAAGAAATAAATCAGGAAAAAAGAGATAAAACAATAGAAGAAATAGACGAAGACAAGAACGGGAAATAGAACAACAAAAAAGGAAATAAGAAAGAAGAAAAAGAAGATGGAAGGAGGGATTAGAACGAAATTCTGAAGATTAACCATAACAAAAACTATTATGAATAGTATTTACTCAAAAATACATACATACTTTTTATTTGGGTTATTCATTTATTAATGGTAAAACAGTGAAAAAGCAGAAGTGAGAGTAAGAAGTCGTAACAGAGCGGCAGCGCCGAGCGCCTAATTAAAACCTCTTGCACGGACGCCCAAACGAGTGCCCGCTGCGTACGTAATCCGAGCAATTACGCAAGATCCGCTCAAAGGGCGACTTCCCCAAACGCCGCCCATCACAGGGAAAACACGTGCACGCACACTTCCCTTCCCTCCCCCACCGACAGGGAGACCTTCCAAATCCCCTTCCCTCACTCCGCCTCGCCGACCTGGCCCCACGCGCCCCCGAGTGCTTGCCCCCAGAGCGGTGGACCTGTACGCAACCGAAAACACCCTTTGTCAATGGCCAATAACGGAATGTTGTCGAAATGAGGCGAGTTTTGCCCGGGTCACGTATTCCGCATTGTTGTGTAAATATCGAGAGCGAAGGAAAGAAGATTGCGAAAGAGGGGGGAAGTTGGGGGGCGCTCGGGGGCGCTCGGGGGCCTCGGGGGCCTCGGACTGCTGCCACGACGGTGGCCAGCGGGCTCTGCCCTTGGAACCGCCAAGGGTGCACCGAACAAAGCCGCGGAAACCCTTTTAAACTTTTGAAAGCGCGCGTTGCCATGACGACGAGCTCCGTTCCCTCGGGCGATGACTCGGGAAGAGGCCGAGGGCGAGTGGTGCGGTCCTGTCGGGAGAGGAGTTCCTGTGGGCGCAGGACGACTTGGGGCTCCGCGGCGTTAATGTCGGCAGTTGATGTCTATGGCGAAGGGGTCATTTTGACCTTTTGACCATTTTTCGGTTTAAGTGACTTTTGTTATAATTTGAAGCGGTTTGAGATTTTCATTTATGTTGCGCCGCTATCCTTCTCTTCCCGGGAATGGGAATAGCCAGAGAAAGAGATAAAGGAGAAAGAAGACAAAATGAAAAGTGGAAAAAATCCGAGAAATAGTAAATAAAGGAAAAGGAATAAATACAAAGTAGGGCAAAAAGTTAAAAAAAGGAGAAAGAATGAAAAAAAAGAAAAAGGAATAAAGAAAAGTAAAGAAAAAAGAGAAAAAATAGAAAAAAGAGAAGAGAAGAAAGGAAAAAGAGGAAAAATGCAAAGATTTCTCCCCGAGAAATCCAACACTAAACTGCACTAGGCATTTTCGGCCAAATCCCAAATGAACTTCTGGCCAATAAAAAAGCTTAATTGGCCAAACAAACATGCGACGGGTGCGCAGGTGCGGAGTTCAGACTGTCCAGTCCGCCCCTGAAGACAACATTGAGCGTTTCTGCGAGGGTTCATCAGATTTTGTTTTCCTCTCTTAACTCAAATACATTTTCTTCCTCTTCCGTTTTCCCACTTATTTATTGCTTTTTCTTTCCCCTTTTTACCATTCTCCTCTTTTTCCTGTTTTTCCTTTTCCAGAACTAATATTAACTATGATTTAAATATAACTTTATATTTAAATTAAAAGTTATAATTCGGAACTCTATTTTATAAAATCTCAAAATAAGAAAAAATGAACAGTGAAACGATGTGAAATTTCATCATAGACGAAACGACAGAAAGTTCACACGTTTGTGTTTTGAGTTTTTCAGAAACAGCCTCCGTCATCCCTTTCCACCCCAACACACCCCCACAACCCCCAAAACCCCGTGTTCCCCATTCAAAAGAATTTAAATCTTACGGGAGGAAAAACTCCGATAAGTTTTTACTTTGGTATTTATTCGACAGGAGCTCTTCCCGAGGCGTTCAAACTTCCTTTTCCCCTTCATCCCCTTCATCCCCTTCATCCCCTTCACCCCTTCCCCTTTCACAAAGCTTCCATCGGAGATACTTCACCCAATAATATTTTTTATTGTTGCCATTACCTTAATAGAATCGGCAGAATAAATATACAAATATAGAAATGATGAAGAAATAGGGAAGAGAAGGAGAGATTGTAATGACTGTTATGCTGGTGTGCAACCACGTGTGTGGAGGGGCGAAACGGGTGAAGATGAGCAGGGGCGGTGGGGGCGGAGAGGGCGGAGAGGGCGGAGAGGGCGGTAATGGCCGCATTCACGGTCAGTGCTAACGGATTCGATTTGTCGCGGAGTAATGAGGAGAGGGATAATGTGACGTGAATATCGATTACCGTTGGAAGGTTCATTAGAGAGCGTGAAAAGGGGGATGTGGGGCGGGGGAGCATCTGTCGGGGAACATCTGCTGTTGTCGTTGCTGCTATCCGAATTTCAGTTGTTTACTCTGAGAAGTCGTCCGCGATAGGAGCCTGACGGCAAACAAGGGTTCCTCTGAGAAGAAGTGAGTCAGTGCCGAATCCTCTGCATTTCGGAGAAATTCTCTATCCGCTGTGTTGTAATGTAATATTACAAGTCGTATACATCCTCAAACGGCAACACATTATATACACACCTGCTGAATAACCGGATCTAACCCGTATGGTAACTGCAATAACCACTAAAAACAATAGTCAAAATACAACATTTTTAATTTCCAATGTTTGCAATACTCTGAACCACTACAAAACATTTTCTACAAGTAAACAGAACATGTATTGTAAGACAGCAGAAGTCATATTAATGCTTTACCAACAGCAGACGCTATCCACTTTTGCCGACTCGTCCTAGTCCCACGTCAGTGAACATCATATCATTTCATTTATACTAATGTTATATTATTACTTTTATACTTATACTGTCTTCAGAAACTCAACTCCTAAATATATTTTAAGAATAAAAATAGTAATATAGCATTAACTAATGTATATAAAATAAAAATATTTGCGACGTGGGACTAGAGTAAGTCGGCAACAGTGGAAAGCGTCTGCCGGTTGCCATGGTAACGACTACAAGAAGGTATATCCTTTAGTATGGCTTCGTCTGTCGTAGAGGTCATACAAAGATGTCCTGCATATTGTCAAACGCGTGTTGTAGTGGTTTAGAGTATTGGAAACGAGGACATTATGAATGTATTATCTTCACTATTGTTTTTAATGGCTCTCGCCTGCGTATAACACATCTGTGATAAGGCAGCGTTTCAGTGGTTATTGGGCTTTGATCGGTGGCTTATTTGGGCTTATTTGGCAGTGGCAGCAGAATGTTGGGATGAAGGAAGGGCAGAGGAAGAATTATTGAATTGAGGAGGGACGCATGCGCAGGGGAGCTCACGTGATAGACGGCACTAAAACCCGGAATTAGAAAAGGTTTCTCCTCCTCAGGTAAAAATTTTCTCATTTCCGTACAAATTAACCACTTTAAAGGGGTTAAACCGCCATCACTTCATTGCTTAGGCATAATTCGATAATTTTTTGCCCGACAACCTGGGTGGCCCTCGCTTTTATTATTGCTTTTTTCCTTTCCTTTCCCCTTCCTTCCGTTCGGCAGGAGTCGTTTCTCGTGATCGCCCGCCATTTTGGGCCATCCGTTCGGAAATGGCCGCCATTGCCCGAGTCGCCTCCTGCAAATGTAGAACTGTGTGAGAAGACTCGAGCCGGGTCTAATTGCATCGACGGGGCAGTAATTCACGAAGAGACTGACAGCGTGAAAGCTAATCATCGCTTTCCGCTCCCTTCGAAACTGTAATTTAAATCCCATCGCCATAAAACCCGAAACTGCGTTTTTTCAACAAGTTTCATCTCATGTGGAGAGCGCGAGGAATCGACCAGTGCTGCCCCTGGCGACCGATCCGGCAATCCAGAGTCGGTTTCATGCGGGATCGCCTGGCTGTCAGTCAGCACTTCAGGGCTTGCTTTCCAAGATTTTTCTTCATTCCGGAAAATTATTGTCATTCTGAACTGTTTTCGCCACTTTCCGATCGCTTATTCCCGTGTTTATCATGAGAAAGTTTTCGGAATGGCGTCCCTCGATTCTGTATTTGGCGAGGAGCGTTTGTTTATAAGGGTGAGCAAAGGAGAAAAGATCTAAGGGAGTTTCAATGGGAATTGAAGAAAATTATAGGAAAAGCAGAGGTGGATTTTTAACGAAAGGCAACACTTTCACAATCAGCTGTTCGAAACGAAATTGTAACAGCGTCGATCCCGCATGAAGCGCGAGTAACGTCGATGGCGCGCTCCCATTGGCCGACGGAAACGGCCGAGCGGAGCCGAAGCGGCTTCGCCAGCCGAGGCTACGCACTCGGACGAAGCGAGTGGCGGTGCTAGTTCGCGAACAGCTTCTCAGAGCGGCGGTCGAGTGCAGGATTCTACGCGGAGCTCGGCTCAACTCAAATTATTTTATATCGATGGTTGTCAAACAAACGGGAAACGAATTAAAATCGAATAAATGAATTGTTAATTGCCGTGCCCGAGTTGTTGGTCAGTTGACGCGGGAGTTGATATGCGCTTGTGACTGATTCTCACGCACAATCCTTCCCTCGCCCCCTCGGAACTAACCGCCTTTCATGGTCAATAGCCCGACATAATGGTTCCGCAACAAAGCGAATCTGGCCGTTCGAACAGCCCCCTCTCGGCCACGAACGGCCTCCCCGTCCAGTTCGGCTCCCAGCTCGTGGATAAACACTCGCCCACGCCGTACACGGATGCTACTCAGGTAAGAACCGCCCCCGCCCCGTGCAGTGAGTGAGGGTGCAGTGCAGTGCAGTGTGGCCAAAGCGAGTGCAGTGTTGGCGCACCCCTTCGCCAAGGAGGAGGGGATGTTGTGGTTAAAGTGCCAAGTGAGAGAGTGAAAATAAAGAATTGTTTTGCTAAGAAACTCTGAAAAAGCTAAGATGGGGACCATTTTGAAAAGTTGCTTATGAGAAGGGTTGAAAAGGTGAATGTGGCGAAAGGGTGGAAAGGGTTTAAAAATTATTTGACAGATATCTGAGAATGGGCGACCATTTTAGAAAAGAAATAAAAAATAAATAAATTGAAAGTTGTAAAATAACAACTTGATAAAACTCATTAAAAGTAACTCATTTAAAAAGGTAAACAACGCGAGGAGTGCGAAAATCAAATGACAGAAACCTCAAAATGGCCGATGATTTTGCAAAAAGTGTTAAAATGTAAAAAAATCTCAACCGTTGGCGCTGTAAATAACATTAAAAATAGTAATTTAGCAAGAGTTTAAAACATAAATAATATACCGATTGCGAAAAGGACGCAAATTTATGAATTTTCAAACCGTTATAAAAACATATTTCCGAGTTTGAAGGTCAGCAAAAGTGTGAGTTATGAAAAATTAATTTTAAAAAAGGTTAAAAATTACTAAAAAGTCGAAAACTGGGTTCGGATGCGGGATTTATTTATTTTCTACCACTTTGAAAATTAAAAGTAATTGGAAATTTTTTTTGCTTAATGATCACAAAGAGAAGATTACATTAACAGACGATTGGATAAAAAATAAATTTAAAATTGATACAAATTAGAAAAGAAAAGAAAAGAAACTAAATGAAAGTTTAAATGAAATTTTCTATTATTCTATGGACGACAATTCCACTCTTGTATTAGGTAATATTTTTGTTTATGAAAATTTTCAAAAAACTATGGTTTCATTTTTCTCTTTAAATTATTGACTTTCGTATGTAAAAAAATCCAACTCAGAGTTAATAAAGAGCAAATTAAAATGAAATAAAACCGGTTTTATCGAAAAGGAAAACAAAAAACCAAAAAAATTAAGTATAAAAATATTTTCAATTACAAAAAGTAAAATTTTTAGGGAAAAATTAAAAAAAACACAATGGTAAAAACGCGCCATTGTTTTCGGTGATCGGACCGGCGATAATATATATTATATATAAAATATTAATTTAGTGAGCTTCCGCGTGGGAAAATTTTGAAATGATGCCGCCAAAGTTTTTTCCTGATTCGGTGAGGGTTTTCGTGTTGGAAAACGTCGTCAGATGAAGGATTCAAAGAAAAAAGTATACTTTTTTGGAAGGGAACTCTATAAAAATTTGTTTTGGAACAAAAAAAAGGAAACGGAGACGACCTTGGGTTTGCACAGCTCGTCAAATGGCAGTCGGTTAAATAATTATAATTATACGGAATAATTAATTTCGTTTGTGGCCATTCGTTGCGAACCAAACGGAAAACACAAAATAAGTCTTAAGTGTTTGGAAAAGTATACTGAGTAGGATTTGAGAGTATGAAAGTGTATATTCGGGGCTGGAAAAGCACATTTTCTGTGATTACACCATTACACCATTGAGTGCGAGCATTAATGTTTTGAAGGAGGTTCGGAGGAACTCTGAGTTCAGCTGCAGAATATTCGCTGGTTGCGTGAGCCTGTATCGCTTTTTACAAGTTCAAGGCCGATATTCATTATAATAAGGTTTTACTGTTGTCGAACATCCATTTGTAATTGGAGGTTGGGCTGAATTATCATAGCGAAGGGGTTGTTATACCGCCTACTAACGCCTACCCGTGAAAAGCTGTTTAAAACGCCGACAAAAGGCACCGGACGAATTTTGTAGTGCACTACAGTTACCTTTATCGGAACGAAAACTATATTCTAAAACCCCTTTGATTTTAATTCTCATACAAAATCATAATTTAAATGAAATTTTTATAAATGATTTTATATCATATCATTATATTATTTGGCTTCTACATCGGTCAGCGGTTATGGCCTTTTCAGGCAGTAATGACAATACAAAAAACTACAATTTTCAATTTTTTTTTCGGAAAAAATGGAGTGATAAAGAAAAACATAAATGATGAATACAATTTTATATGCCGTTTTTAAATATTGTATTCGTATATTTACAACTTCTTAAATATATTTTATACCATATAATGATTAAATTTATTAAATAACATTCGCACATGTATTTATTGATGTTTACTTAAAAATAACAAATTTAATTCTTTTATAAATGTAAATGTTCTAAAATTTGCTTTAAAAGTGTTTTAATCTATTTTTAAATATTATTTAAAAAATAATTACAACAATTATTTTTAAATGAGTATAATGGCCGAAGAGAGGGAAAAGAAAAAAATGTTTTTATCTATAAAAATATTGACCACAAATAATAAATTTTTATGGTTATTGAATTTCATAACTAAAATGTTAAAAAGATAAATTATTTCCCATTTGAGTTTAACAAATGGGTAAATGACGAAAAGAAGTTATAAAATATATAAAAAAGTAATAAAAAGTTTATTGCGAATGATTCCTTGATATACATTTATGTATATAAGTGAAGGTGGTCAATGGGAGGGTGGCTTTTCCTCCAATTTTGGGGGGAAGAATCGCGTGAGCACGTGCAGCAGTGCAACAGTTCCCACGTGGCCGCAGCTTATACTCATGAGTGTCGACCGGCATTAGCTGAAGCCCTGCAGGAAGGGATGGCCCATTGCTGCTGTCGCATCGGCAGCCAACGATTGGCGACAGCCGCCAGCTTAGAAGACGGCGCGGCCGACCTTGAGCTTATACTCGGCGGCGTCAATTAGTCTTGGCTGCTCTCTGTAATGATGGCGGCGTGAATCATCTCGGGTTCGAACCTGGTCGGCGACATGTTGTCGACAATATGTCGCTTTCGAGCTGGCAGAGAGTGTGAACGTCCCGGTTGAGTCATAACTTTGATTTGCCTCAGCTGATTCCGTTACGTATTTCACTCTATAGTTAAACTCTGTTTCAATACAGTATATAACTCTATTTTTACATTATTTACTTCCTCCCCAACTTTTAAAAACTATTTATTTATTTAGTTTTTTTGTTTTAAATGTATATACTGTAGATATTTATTTTTAACATATTTTTTATACATTTATATAGATTTTATTATGAGTTATTTATTATAGATTTACAATCTTTATTTAATATCTCGTTTTCTACACAGAAACGGTCTCCCACGCCCGAAAGTCGAAAGACATTTCCGGGCGAAAAAAGCGAAAAAAAAAACATTATTTACTTCGGCCAAATATTATTTTATTATATACACGCGAACCGCCAACAATTTTATTTTTTTCGTCGACTTTCTTTTGTTATATATTGTTATAAAATGGTAATACACAGTATATCAATTGACCAGTTTATATTAAAAGAAAATTCGTTTTTCTTTTACTATAAGTTAAAAGCTTTTGTTTTGCCATAAAATTTGTATATAAAATCTTTGCTTTTGTTCTAATTTTTATGTATAAATGTTTTATGGCTTATTAATAAGTGTTCCTGTAAGTGAAAATTTAAATTGGCTCGTTGATTGAAAAGAGTGCTCACCCCTGATTTAGTTAATATTTACTATAGCATTGACTTTATACTTATTTTGATTTTAAAAAGTTATTTATTTTCTGTTTTTTAATTTTAAATTTTATTTTTTTTTGTATCGGCCTATTTTGGAACACTTATTTTTTCTTGTTTGCTTTTTTCTTTGAACAGTTCTTGGACATTTTTTATTTTTTCCAGCTTCTTCTTTTTTCCCTTTTTCCTTTGCTCTTCATTTCTTTCCTTTTTCAACTTTCGCTTTTCTTCTGCTGTTCTTCTTCTCCCTCTCTGCTCCTTTTTGTATTTGTTCATTGAATATTATTTTTTTTTAGTTAAATATGTTATTTATTCACTGCAGTTTTTTCTGTTTTATGCGTTATATCCTTGTTTTAATTTATTGTATATTTTTTATATTACGTTATTTTTATCATTATTATCCTTTATATATTACCCTTTTTCATAGAGCTGAGTATATGTTAAAGAAAAGAGAAAAATTCACAACTTTTCGCAGGTTCTTATGACTTGCGGGAAATGGCTGTCTTCCGCCGTCAGAGGGTGACACCGCAGCTGAATAAGCAGTGGCCGAGGAGCACGCGTTCGCCCGGCGTGTGCAGGGAACCGCGGGAGATAATTTAGATAAAAGGGCTTATATCTAAATAAAGGCGAGAGTCATCAGGTGATGGCTTCTCAAAGACACGTTGTCCTTAAACACTTAAAACGAGTAAATTACAAGGGCGAGCCGCGAATTTCCGGTTCTGGGTGCAATGGTCTGCCTCAGACAAAAAAGCTATTGAAATGCACAATCCGAGGCCAACCGGTCCTCCCGATGGAAACTCGCCGAAATTCGAGTGGAAACCGATGGAGAGGAAGCGAGAAAGAGGTTTCGTTAGGGGAGTGGGGGGCGAAGGGGCGAAGGGGCGAAGGGGGCGAAGGGGGCGAATGGAGATTTATTAAAATTCTGCATGAGCGGAAGGGGAATTTGAATGGGGTCCAAGCGGAAGAAGAAAACATAAAATATTTATATTTAATTAAAATGTTGGCCTCCTCAGTTCCCCGCTTCTTTCGGGAGAGATAAGCATCTTCTGTCTTCTGGTGGACAGACCGCCTTTTCACTTATGCCCAAACGCAGTCCATTTCACTTTTCGATAATCGGTTGAGTTAATAATAACTCTTATTGATTGCATTTATATCAGAAATTGTCGTTTTCAACATCTGCGTTTCTTTACAATAACTTTATTTCCATTTTTTTATCCATTTCTTCCTTTTCTCTATTTTCATTTAGTTTCTTTTTTCAGTTTTCATTTATCCCTTTTTATTCTACTGTCATTTTTTTGCTTCTTTCGTCTCTGCATTTCATATCATTTGTCCCCTTTCCTTTAGCCTCTTTTTCTTTTATCTCTTTTCTTCTGCTGTTGTCTTCATTTACTGAGTATATAATCAAGGGATCATTTTGTCCTCTACACAGTAAAACACTCATATGCTATTAATGAATACAAAGTATAAGTGTTAATGAACGTACGAATACAAAACACTGAGTAAAACCTTCACTGCACAAAATGCTACACTCTTTAATTAAAACCTGTGACGTAAGGGCAAATGCAATATAAAATTTAAAGAAATTGGCCGGCAACTGTGAGGCCTTCATCGAGAAATTGCGATGAAAACCCGAGAAAAATTAAAATGACGGCTGCGGTTTGTGTAATGACATATACAATTCGTAATTCGATATTAATTAGAATTCCATTTTCGCCGATCGATCCATACAGGACGGCGAGAATTGCAGTGAACTTTTACAGAAATTACATTTTATTAATTATTGCCAAAGCAGGCGAAATGATGTCGCGTCCTCGATTGCAGCCATCTTCCCATCAGTCTGGGCAGACAGTTGGGGGCGATACAGTTCGGCTGTGACGTGGGAAAGCCTTGGCGGCCGGGAAACACGGCCTGAATTCCAGGCCAAATAGAAAAATTGTAAGAAATGGTATCAACTGACATTTCACACCAAAGCCAATTTAAATTGTTTAAACAAAGGTCAACTGTTTTAACAGTGGAGATAAACTGATAATGATCATTTAGTCAGCTTCGCCAAGTTTTCATCCGAAGTGACGGCGTTCGGTTTGCCGTCCGCTCGTCCAACAGCAACGCACCAGATGCTGTTTTATAATGAGAACTTGGGCGAATTTATACTTTATTTATAAAATTAAATATTGCACAATATTAACACATTATTAATACAATAAACCTAACAGATAACACCTTTGGCTGTTATTTCGAGAGCGAAAGTGCAACAGCGCTATCCTGTTTCCTCTGCTCGGAAAAGAAATATGCTTCCGAGCAATGACAACGCCTCTTAATTAAAACTGTGCGTACCTAATAATGGAAAACGGTTGAAATTTAAAGTCTGGAGGAAGTGTCCTCCCTGGAAGAGCCCTGGAAAGCTTTCATTATCTCCTTTTCCCGCAGCAGCGTGTTTCAGGTCGCGGCGGCCATGTTTTTTCTTTGGAGAGCGGCGAAAATTTGTCAATTTCCGAAGGAAAAGCAAATTGGAAAAAGGAAAGGACAAATGGCGTAATCACGTGAAACACGAATGGGACAAATTACTTTAAATTGAAACAAATCCACAATCCATCATCGTTGTTAACATTTGCTTGTTTGTAATGAATGTCCTAAAAGAACACTTTATATTAATGAAACTTTAACTCCGAAATTATCATCTGATGTTGGCCTCTCCTCCGCCCTCCCCCCACTCGTGGACATTTCGTCCTCATTTTGGCCCCACCGGTCCGTGCGTGGGAATTGTCCTTCTCTGCTGATTCTCAGTAAGGGTGGAAATTAAGTTCCTTCGACGACGTTTATTATGTATGATTATGTTATCCTTACTATAGATCCTTGATACTCGACCTGTGGCCCCGGGAATTTTGTGATGGATAGGTTTGTGCCTTACAAAAATAAGAATCAAATAATGAATATAAATTGGGAGTACCTTTTTTTCTTTTTTTGGTTGCATGTTATCAACGGAAGTTTGGCCCCAGTAAGAAAAGGTTGAGCACTAAGGGTATAAAGCAAACATATGAAAGTACAAAATTACTTTTATTATTAACTGGAATATTATAATTTGGAATATATGTATGTAAATATTATAAATTATTTATTAAGTTATATTTATTTTGAATTAATTTTTATAATAATACAGTATATAAATATATATTACGTTGTATTTTACAATATTTCAGTGCATTGTCTTTTTTATAATTGTGTTCGTTTTTGTAAGTTTGTAAACCCTCAAGAGAGGACACATACAAATGTGAATTAAATTATGTGTTTATATTCCTCTGTATTTTCATGGCTTTTTGAGTCTCTCGGTTTTTAATATTTTATAATTTTTATTTTTATTATCAAATGACATAAATTAAATTAGATAAAGAAGTGATGTAACTAAATTAGAAAATGACAACGATGATTTTATTAAATACTATCCATTATAAGTTGTAAAGGTGGAAAAATTATATTATTTTTATTCCATTGTTTACTTATAATTCTTTATATTTGTTTATTATGTGTATTAATTTTGCCTTTCCGTACTCTATTACTTTTATTTATATTTATGTGATTTTTATAATTTTTCTCGGAATTTTCGTAATATTTTGCTTTCTGATGAAGAAACCGAATTGTCTGTACCTAACATTTTATCTACACTAGCCAAATCTAAGATGAATTGACTGAAAATACGAGCAAAACCAGTAAATTCGGGAAAAATATAAACAAAATGTCAAATAGTGACAATAAATTGATAAACAAAAACAATTTCGTGAGCAACCAAAGAGGGAAACGAATTTTAAACGCGATGGGAGTTTTCTGACTTTAAGCAGGTTTTACAAAATTATCGTCTTCTGCTTATCCTGAAAAAAATGTATAACTTTGAAACAAATCACGTCATTTGGAAAAAATTCGTTCCTCAGTGGAAAAATAATTGAACCAATGTGGATAAAATAAAAATAACAAAAACACATTATTTAGTTATTTTTAAATATTATTAAAAAAGTTATCACAACAATTATTTTTAAATGAATATAATTGCCGAAGAGAGAGAAAAAAGAGTAACATTTATAATATACAGTCCTTTGATTAGTTACATAAAGTTATATGAGTTACTGTATATTTTTGTTCGTTTTAATATTTAGCAAACAAAGCGTGTTATTATACTATTGTAATGCTAAATTACAAAATACCTCCTTATGCAATACATCATCGATTTAAATAAAAAAATAAAGGACTAAACAAATATTAATGAGGAAAAAAAAATAAAAAAAACAAAACAAACGTAAACAAAAACAAACAATCGAAAGACACGAGCGGGGTCAGAAGCCTGATGAGAAACTCTTGCGCAAACTCGCTCAATATCCTCTTATTATACTGTTATACAGATATTAATATCAGTCGAAGGAGAACTCTTCGGTCCATTAACAATGGAAGCTTTTATTTGCCGAAGCAAACGTTGCTCATTCGTTGTGATAATAACATGAAATGCTTAAGCAGTTATTTAATGGGGTGAAACTTTACGTATTTATATTTTATTTATTTTGTATCACTGATTTGCTTCCACGGCAGTGTATATGGCGAAAGGCGTGAGCGGGCAGAGCGGTCATCTTCACCTTTTGAGCGTTTTCGGACTTTTAAGCACTTATTGCTTTCGTTCTGTGGATTTTCTTTTTCTGGAGTCGGTCAAAGCTGCGCGAAAACATCTGCATGAGTTCTTTGTGCGATTTTTCCAATCCCTTCTTCTACAAAAAAAGTGAAAGTAAAGAAATAGGAAAATACGGTAGAAAAAGAAAAGAAGAAAAAGGCAGAGAGGACATTATTTTCATTTTGAAAATATATATGTTGCAGGCAAAGTGTGAAATTCGGGCATTTTATAGAATCCCGGATTTCACACTTTGTCTGTCACATATACAGGATAAGTGGATAGAAAGAACGTAATAAGATTCAGAGGTCATTTTGACCACTTTTAAATAAGCGCCATTTAATAATACGGTTGGATAATTGGGGTATTTATTGCATCTGAGAGGGATGCAAACGATGGCGAATCCTTTCCTTCTTCGGAGTATCGATCGAAGCAATCAGACATCGACACAAATGCCCTAATTTCCTTTATAATTTAAACGGACGGGGGCGGGGGTGCAAAAAGCCTAGGCTTTTAATTCGGGGGTGACATTTGCGACATCGGAAATACTTGAATTTGTTCCCTGCGGGGTTCGACCCCCGCCTCCCCCGACTCGCTTTTCTTTCCCCCTTTTTCCCCTCTCTCGGGCACACTTTTAATTTAACGGCTAATTACCTCCAGGTTCGCTTTAATTTGTTAAGTGGCAGAGATTTAAATCGGTTAATAGATGGAGGTCCCCCTGGGCGACGGCGGGGGGAACGGCCCCCTTTTTTCGGTATTGGCCCCTCGCACGAACCATCGCACGTGACTTCGGCCCGCTTTGTTTGCTTTGACGCAAAGCCAAATAAATATTTTTTCAATTTTTTTATTTTTAGAGTGCGCTTTTTACGCTTGGGGGTGGCACGGGGGCGGCGGGGGCTGAGGGGCTGAGTACGGTTTTATTACATTTCCTACTTGTCGGAGTCGACAGCGCTTTATTTATTATCTTTCCGTTGCGGCAATAATCGCACGTGGCCGAGGGGTGTCAGCAGACGAAGACGGGTGACTTTAGGCGGGAAAATCGGAGATGAAAACAATTAAAGATGGCCGACAAGAATTGAGGGGTGGAAATTTGCTTTTCCGCCTTTTTACGAAATACTTTTATTTTCGTAGTCTTATCAGTGATAAGTACGAAAAAGTATTAAAGAGTGAAAATTAATTTGCACAAAAAACACACCCATTTCAAAGAAAATAAATAAATACAACATTAAATTCGTAAAGGAAAAAAAAACCAAATTTGTACAAAAAGGATGATTTGAATGAAAGAATAGGCGAATTTAGCAAAATAAATTCGCCCATCGTTTTTTCCTTCTCAAATTAATTTTTATTAATGTTATAAATTGTTAATTCAGGCGGTGTGCAAGCGAACAAAAAGTTGGCAAAAACCCCGCGAACCTAACAGAAAAGCGGCTAAATGAAAACTCAAATCAACTCATTATAAATTTTAAAATATAATATTAACCCTAGAAAGACCGTGGGGTCCGTGCGGACCCCAAAGCGGTTTTTCTTCCGCTGTAGCTCTTTTGTTTGTCATTGTAAAATGTTGAAATTCGGTGACTTTTCCTAACTTTTTTCAGGCTTTAACCCGGTGTTTTCAGATTTCCAAAATTCCTTCTAGTTTCCGAGTAAAAAATTACACTCCCGCGAAAGACCGTTGGGGTCCGTCCGGACCCCAGACTATTTCCTATGATTTTCAAGTTCCCACGCTTCTTGGGCGCTCAAATCTCATAGATAATGAATAATGGGTGCCGAATAAATGCAAAAACAGCTCTTCTAGCTTGTTTATCTAAAAAGATTTAAAATTATATAGCTAAAGATACAATGTCGAGCATTGTTTTTCGCAAAATGTGTGCCTTACTGTTCTTAAGAGTCATATTCTTTTTTCATTTTTGTTTTGACTTCTTTGTTCTGAGCTCTTTATGCCCCCATATTCGCTGTTTCATCAAAACTCGAAAACGCTGTTAAATTCGGACTTTGTCAACAGTCAGAAGCAAATCACCCAACAGCTTGGTTCTGAATAATTGAGGGTTTTGTAACATAGCGGTCATTTAGTTTTTTTTGTGATTTTTGGAAACAAAAAGAAAAAAATCAAACATCCAGTCACCATGTGCAGGTGAGTAATCTTTTACCTTAAATTTCAAATATACCCTTTGGTGAACATATTTACAATTAGACTGGATACACAAATGTCACATTTTGTTTAGGCAACTGAAACCTCAGGAAATACGAAAGATTCTCGAGGACAGTTTGGAGGAATCTGATGAAGAGAGTAGTGAAAGTTGCAGTGACAATGAAATAGATAGGATTATTTCATGTGACTCAGAAGAAGGAGAATGCAGTGATGATGAAGATTCCGAAGCTCAACCCCTTCCTGATGAAGAAACGGAAATGTTTTTCTCCAAGAACGAAGAAGAAATTTGGCTGAAAAACCCCATGGGTAGTACGGAAGGTAGAAAAAGTAAAAAAGATATTCTAGTTGAACAGTGTGGGATAACTCGCTTCGCAAAAACTAGAATTGTTGATTTACAATCTGCGTTCCTCTTTTTCTTCCGCAATTCATTACTCGAAAAAATTGTTAAATGGACAAACAAAGAGGGGCAATTGCATTACAAACAAAATTGGGTAAATACAACCCTGCAGGAAATAAAGAGACTTTTAGGTGTGTTAATTCTGATTGGGGTCTACAAATCGAAAAATGAAGAGATTAGTCAGCTGTGGAGCCAAATAGATGGCAGACCCATTTTTAGTAAAATAATGGGTCGAAACCGGTTTAAAGAATTATTACGGATTCTTAGATTTGATAATGCCGAAGCTCGCCGAAAACACAGATCTGATAATAAAACTGAGCCTATCGATGACATTTTTCAAGAATGGAATAAATACTTGGGTGAGGGTTATAAACCGGGGTGGTGTCTTACCATTGACGAGCAACTTGTCACTTTTCGTGGACGTTGCCCTTTTAAGCAGTATTTACCTGCCAAACCCGGTAAATATGGTCTAAAATTTTGGGCCCTCTGTGACTCTGAAACAAGCTACTGCTTGAAACTAATGATTTACAAGGGCAGAGAGACGGGGGAAAAACGGGCAGTAAATGTGGGTGAAACGGTGGTGAAAAATCTTGTTTCGGACTATTTAAATACAGGGAGAAATATAACCTGCGATAATTTTTTTACAAGTATCAGACTAGCTCGGTTCTTGCTCACCAAAAATACAACAATTGTGGGCACAATTAGAAAAAACAAGGGCGAACTTCCACCAGAATTCATTAGGGGTAAAAGATCAGTTGGGTCCAGTTTGTTTGGTTTTCAACCTGACGTAACAATTGTTTCTTACTGCTCCAGAAAAAACAAGGCGGTCACTCTTTTGTCTACACATCATCATGATGACAAAGTGGATGAGCAGAAAAAACCAGAAATTGTTTTATCGTATAACGCAACCAAAGGTGGGGTGGATCGCATGGACCAAATGACTAGATGTTATTCGGTAAAAAGAATGACCCGAAGGTGGCCATTGGTTGTGTTTTATAACATGATAGACATAACAGCCCTAAACGCCTATATATTGTGGCTCTCAGTAAATGGTGAAAAGAAACTTCCAAGAAGAAAATTTTTAATAGACTTAGGGAAACAGTTAGCCGACGTCAATTTAGAATTCCAAGAACTTGAGGTTGCTACCACTGCAGATTCTACCACAAAGAAAAGATGCCACATTTGTCCCAGAATTAAAGACAAAAAATGTAAAACTCATTGCTCTCGTTGCAAACTGAATGTCTGTCCTGAACACTCTCAAGTATTTTGTAAAATATGTAGCGAAAAGTTATAAAACAAAAAAATTTTACATGAGTGATTTATCTTACTAATGTTTGTTGCGTTTTTCAATTATTTTATATTCAATAAAAATGCTTATTTTTACATTTTCGACTTTTTATTAATCCTTTAATTCGCCTTCAATAAAAAAATGAAAAAAAACCATCGAGAAAAACAAAGGAACTAGCGCAAAGTCTCTGGGGTCCGCGCGGACCCCAGCGGTCGTTCGCGGGAGTCTGAAATGCCGGTCTTTCCAGGGTTAATATAAATGTAAAAATTAAATTCAAAATATTAAAATAAAATGGACATTTTTTAAACAAAAAATAAAAATTAACTTTGGAATTAAACGATTGAATTTGCTCTTCGATTTCTCCTCGACTGACCTTCGTAGAACAAGAACCTCATAGAGAAAAAAAGAAAGCAAGGTCACCTACCAAGGAACAGTGGAATATGCTGACCAGAAAGAGCAACAAGAAGATGAAGGAGAGAAGGAAGAGACGACGATGGAACAGGACGGACAACAAGAAGATGAAGGAGAGAAGGAAGAGACGACGATGGAACAGGACGGACAACAAGAAGATGAAGGAGAGAAGGAAGAGACGACGCGAAGGGATGAAAATCCTGAGAGACATCCGCGGAATGCAAACGCAGGCAAACAGTGCTCACGAAACGTGCTCGCGCTTCATATTAATCTCTGTTTATACTAATCTGATGTCATTTATAACGAATTACGATATTACTATTCAGCAAAAGTGCCATTGTCACGGCAAACACAAAGGTGGCGTTGAGAGTGTCGTGTAAACAACAACATTTGGCCGAATGCGGCGGAGGGGAGCGGGGGACCGTTTACTCCATCAGAACCAGGAACTGGTCGACCTGGAGCGGAAGTAAAGTTCCCGGGATAAGGTTCCCGCGTTCATGCCGATGAAATCCTCTGAGCGGAAATGAAATTCCAATAATTTTATCTCTGGCGTTGACTTTGTGTGAGAGATTTTTTTGGGGGGAAATGTGCGTTTGGGGGGCCGACAGTCATTACTGCAGCTTTTTCGTGTTTAATGTCGGGAGAATTTTCCTCTCGCAAATATTCCGAATGGATTTTGACGTGTTGAGCGTTAATTGCATAAAAGCATTATGTTTTATCGGTGCTCGGCGAAATTTCCCCCTCCCTGTCTCTCAAATGCTGACCAACGCTCAGCAATAACATTAGATCGAGTCAGAAGCAATTTTCTTTTATTCTGAGGAAAAAGTTTTTGTACGTTCGCGATGGAAAACTCAAAATAAGACGGTAATCGGCTTCAATATTAATACTTTTCATTTCAATTTACTTTACTCCCCTTAAGTATGAATATGATTTTGATTATTAATATTTTATGCTAACACTGTTTTATTCTTATTCGGCTGGGGTATATAAATATATGTTAGGTCTAATCATAAGGAACTTCCGCGTTTTTATTGTTAATTCCAAGTTTTCTAATATTCTGTTGCTGTTATGACAACTTTGACTTAAAAAATATTTAGTCGTTTTCCGTTAATTTACCTTTAATTTATATAATATACATTATTTGTTTATTTATTTATTCATCGCTTATGTTAATTAATGAATTTATATATTTACCGTTCACCTATTTAAATTTGTTTTTGTACTGTTATCTATTTAGTGATTTATTTCAATATTTTAATTGTATATTTACGAATATATTTCTTTGTGTTTTTTATGTATTTATTTTTGTTTATATTTAATTATTTTTTTATTTATATTTTTATTATTTACATTATTGTATATTATATATGTGACGAGCGGGACAGTGGTTTCCGGAAGGTTGGAATGATGACAAGAGAAGAGAGAAAGAAAAGAAGAAGAAAGTTTGTTTATTAAGTTTATTGATGTTTAAATTGGTTTTTGGCTTTGATCGACATTAGAATGTGCACAATAAAATTATATTTTCTCTAAATTATTACATATATTTATTTATTTACTTTGTATTTAGTTCGTCCCTTGGTTTTATGTATGTTATTATTCGACTTCTTACTTCCCTCTTATGAGTAATTATTTACCGAGCATTTGTAAAGATTTGTAAATTGTAAAAACCCCCAATGTCTACGGGCAAATTGCCAAAAAAATATTATATTATTATATATTGATTCTATGACACGTGACATCTCTATATATAGAATCTAAATTTAACACTGATGACAGTATTTACTGAGCCGACGGGGAAATTACTTTTGATTCAGGAAAAATGCCTAATTTTTTTGTATTTGCTCGAAAAAATTAAATCTTATGGCAAGTTTTAGTGCACTACAGTCCATTTATACTTTTTGGTGCTCATTATACTATTTTGGGGACTTCCCCCCAAAGGTAATTCTCATAACAATCCCGACTAATCTCCTGTCGTTTTGTCTCCTTTCAGGTGAGTCCGTCTTCGGAGAAAACGTCCACTCCGCTCTCGGAAAAGGTCTAAAAAGTGTTTCCCATTAGCGAAAGCCATTTAAAAAAAGCCAGCACGCCTGAAAAAGTGATTATCGTTGTCGATGGAGAGGAAAGGCGGGGGGAGGGGGGGAGGGCGGGGATTTTCAGGTAAATAAAAGGTTCTGCATGAATTGCACGTCAGATCACCTTGAAATGGGGCGTAGACCCGCGGTGTGTGTCACTGCACCGCGGAACAATTACCCGTTCCGCTCGTTACTGTACCCATACTGTAATCGCAAGTAATTATCTAAACAGGGATAAAATTATTGATAAATAATAATGATAATGTTTGCTTGTAAAATCCTGGGAATACCACGCACGTCGGATTATGGAAATGACTTGGCCGTCATTAATGACGTGGGGATGCTCCGGGTTTATTGGGGGGGCCGAGCCCCCGTTTCCCCTTTGGTGGGGATCCCAGACCCACGTGAGTCCTGCCAATGACCCGATCGCTTTCTGGGGAAGCTCCATGAATCGCGTGCCGTGAAATAGAATTCTGGGGGAGTGGAAATCAGGGTGGAACCCCGGGGGGTAGTCGTGGTCAGGAAGGGGTTTTCGCCATCCTAACGAAGAAGCGAGTTTATGAAAAGAAGGACAAATGGTAGATGCACATTAACAGTAATCTTTTTGATATGCTACTATTATAAAAGTAAAAGTAACTGATGAAGTGCAAGAAAAAAGGGATAAGGAAAGGAAAAGGGGAACAGTGAGAAAAATGCGGGAAAAGGCAGGAATAAAGGGAAAGGGAGGGGGAAAAGTGAAAAATGGGAAAAATATAAAGTTGTTGAAAGGAGCACATGTAGAAAAAAATGTTGAAAAAAGCATTAAAAAAAAGTTGTAAAAAGGAAAAAATAGGGTGGTCATTTTGACCCCTGTGGCTGTTGGCGTCAAATAAGATAGAATTTTTGAATTTTGGTGGCACCACCGGCAGTAAAGCTAATAAATTAATAAATACCAGAGAGATACAATGAGGCGGCAGACATTGAGCGTGCCCGACTTATAATTTTATATTTTCGAGTCGGTCAGACAAGTTTTTTTATTCCGTTGGATAATGATACGATAAAAATAATAGAGGAAGTATTTAAATAGAGAAAGTAAATAATTTGTTAAAGTTATCATATCGGTCGAAGAAAAAGATGACATAAACTAAATAAAAGATATTATTTGGTTAAAACGATATGATCGCGATAAATTTATTTCTATTTATATCAGATGCGGAGAGTTGAGAATTGCGTTTCGTTTTTAAGGCAGCACAGTTGTTTCACGAACTCAGCTATCGTCAGCACTTTTTATCAGCATCTCTTTTTCTTTCACAAAAAAAATTAATATTAATATGTAACTAGTGTTATCCGACAATTAATTGCAAACAAACGGAAAAACAATTACATAAACTAAACACTTGATCGATGGTTTTGCTTAACGAAACTGATTTTCTGTCAGCAATGGGGAATTCATGACCGCGAACAAATTTCTAAAAAAATGTAGGAAAACTTTGAGAAAATCTTTGGGAAACCTTTTAAAATAATTTATAATTTCCTTAGATTAATATGCTATTGAATTATTAATTTATATTTTTGGGGTGTGTTTATTTTATATGTTTGTGATCTGTATATTCATTTTTTTGTCTAATTATTCACTTGTAATATCGTTTAGATCAGCTGTGAGTAAACTTTTTAATGAAATGGGCCAATTTAAATTTGCAAGTCTTTTGGCGGACTGCACATATAGTTAGTAATTTATAAAATTTTATTAATAATAAACATTAAATTAAAAAATATATAAAATTTATTAAAAAATACAGATTTTATAAATTTTAATGAAGAACGAAAACAAACAAAGAATTCACTTGAAATTATTAATGAGGTTTTTGCAGTTTTTTTCCATAAAATCGACTGTGATTGATTAATTTTTTTATTATTTATACTTAGATATTTTTATAATTATAATTATTATTATAATTAATCCTAAGATTAATTAATAAATACTATTGTTTTATTATAATTAATTCTATAACAACTATTGATGGAAGAAAGTCGATAAAATAAATTAAAGTTTATAAGTTCTTAGCGTGCGGCGTGATGCTCATTCCTGGATTAGACAAATATTAAATAGACTGACTGTTTATTAGAGGCCGGAGTTTTTCTAATTAAATTTTAACATTCGCCAACACTTTGTTCCAATTAAATTAAAATGAATTGTTTAATCATTGCAAAGATAAGTCCAGAAAATAAAAGATTGTAACGTAAAAGAGATACAATTTGTAAATTATCTGACGGCTAAATTATGCGAATCCAAAAACAATTACATAAATTAATGCTTTGCAATCGGGAACGGATTCAGCGAAGGGTGAAGTGTTCATCGGACGTCGCCTGAGGGTTCCCCGGCCTTGAACGCTTCGGCCCAGTCCGGCCCTGGAAGCCTTGCCTTTAACCGCCTACCCGAACGATTCGAAAACCGTGTAATAATGACTGAGTTGTAAAAAATAGAAGCAAAACGGGCAAACCAAGGCGTGAAATTGAAACATTTTTTAAGAAACCATTAAAAATTAATAGTTTTAACAAAATTAAAAAGGAAATGGGGGAAGGTCCGGGAACGGAGAGCGAAATTGAACTTCCTTCGCGCGGGCCGGGGGTTGTTCAATTTGTTCCGGTGATTTAGGCCTCCGCTCGTTTTTTAATTAGCGGCATGTCAATCAAAGCACATAATTAGCCCGGTTTACGGCCCCGCCGCTTCCCGGCAGCGATCCCTCCACCGAGCCGAGGTGCCTGCTGACTGGGGTTGCACCCCCGCCCCGACACATGAAACCATGAGCGCGCCTTGGCACCCGTTCAATGGCGACGCGAGAAATCTTGAGAAAACTGCCTTGAACGTGATCCCAGTTGAAGGGCCGGAAACTATTTCCGATCCGTCCGTCCGTCCGTATCTCAAATTGAGACGTAAAAGCGAGTATCGAGGGATCGATCGACGGCACAATGAGTGGTGATTAATCCGCGAACATCTGGCCGGCCAATTGGCGATAATTCTCCGCTCGACAGCACGTGTGTCCGCTGCGGGAGGATAAGAGAAAGGTTATCTGTCGGAGTGACGTCGTTGGTGGCTGTCGGAAGGGCAGTGGGGCTGCAGGGGGTTGTTGTGTCGCCAGGTGGCCGGGGGTTGACGATTATTTCAAAAAGGCAAACATAGCTCTCAGTAATTAACATTAATACCTGTACAAGTGTATATGCTCAACTGTATAGGCATTATACAGCGAGAAAATATTTATTATAATTATAATATTCCATCAGTTACTATTCTGTGAGATATTTGTTTTGTTCCTAGAACCTATTCGAGCCTTTAAAGCGAATAAAATACAGTACAGCTCAAAAGTATTTTGACAATAGAAAATTTTTCTTATCCACCCTTTCAAGAGTTACATGCAAAGTGATATTTTATTAAAATGCCTTGCAGCATTTATAAATATAATATTGATTAAATAATAGAAGAAACAAAGAGTTTATCTTTAGAATTTTATTAGTAGATTAGAACTGAGTAAGAGTATTAATAATTAATGTTATGTTTTGTATATTTTGTTATTTTAATGCCGAAGGGCGACAAACTGATACTACTAAAACAACCCTAAAATTATACACAGCCATAATAAAATCTTATCATCATCATACTAATATAATAAATCTGTTCAAGGAATTGTGTTTGTTAGTGTGTGCATAATTACTTTTTTCAAAAGACGGGCATTTTTCCAGAGAATTATCTGCTTTGTGTCTCATTTCTCGAAAATCAGCAAAGCCGAGAAATCTAAACCTGTTTAGGTTTTTAGATTTTAATAATTAACAAAAAAACTATTAAATTTTATATTGTGAAACTGCTTTTTAGCGCTACTGTACATTCAGTGCCAAAACTTATGTAAACCAATGCGTCGTTTATACAAATATTTAATTCATATACAAAACGACATAGATAATTTTACTTATCCATTCACGGAGAGTGTCGCCCATTCGAACGAGAACCCGAAATGATCGATCGAATATTCCACATGGAAATATCATATATTAACATTCAGTACAACTGAGAACCGCCCCGACCTTTGGGGCCCACCCCCACCGGCGGGTGGGGGTGGGCCGACGAACGCGGGAAGTCGTCGGCTGACGGCGGCCAGTGGCCCAATGGGGCCTAGCCCTCCGATTCAGGTTTCTCCACTCGATTTGTGTGCCACTGGGTCAGGTTACGTAAGCCGCAATAACTTTTATCGGACGGGTTTTGGCCGAAGAAGAAGAGCCAGAGGACGGGTCGCTGCCACGACAGTTCGCCGCCGCCCGATTCCTCTAATTACGTTAATTAATCATATAAAAAGTGTGTTCTCTCGGAAATTCGTGGAGCGGGCGGTGATTAGCAGCGGTCAAATGGGTTTTTAATCGTTTCTCGGAACGAGTGCGTCGTTTGCCTTTTTTGCAAAACGGCGGGAATCGCCCCTGACGGAAAAGGAAGTTTGGAGAGGGGCCAGACACAACAAAAGCGTGTCGAAATAATTATAACATGGCGGACGACGTATAAGGACCAAACATTTGGGACTCAGGGCTAAACTAACTTCCTGGCTAATAAGTTATTCAACCATTTATGTAACATCATTAGCCGAAGGGGCCCCGCGACCTTGGAGCTTTGGTGCGTGCACACGTATGAGGTCACACCGCACCGCGTCCTTTTCCTTTGGCAGCAGAGGACGCTTGCCCACCGTGGTGTCAGTTGGGGCAGGACGCAGCCAGGCGGGACCAGCAGGTCACTAAGAATTTGAGGAAAGCGAAGAGGGACAGTTGTCGACAGCACAACAGACAGACAAAAACATTAATGACTTATACTTGTTTCTACGATTTGCCTACAATTCAAGAATAAAAACATTCACAGTATATTGTCGCCTTTGGCCGTTTAATGTCAACACGGTTTATCTATTGCTCTTTTTTAGACTTTCCTACATTTCTTCTTTTTTTTAATTCCTCTTTCATTTAGATTAATCAAAGAGGGTTTATATTTACAGTAATAAAATGCGTAATTATTAATAAAAACACAAATAAATAATTTTACAATTATTTTAAGCGCAATTTTACAAATTTTCGACTTTTCGCCTCTACAAAATAAAAATAAGATGTTTGTCTGTTATTTTTTATATATCATATTTTGTAAAAAATTATTTTTCTTTTTCACTTTAGATCCATCAATCATTTTTTTATATTATGTAGTTATATTAATAATTTTTTCTTATTATAATTCATATTGTTTTCATTAATTTGATATTTGACATACGTATAATATATGCAGTTGCCATTTCTATTATTTTTATAACCCCTACGCGCTTAGTAGTTAAACTCCATTTATAATTATAATGTTGGAGAGAGTTTATATTTACGTAACTCCCATTATTATTTCACCACTTAAATACATAAATGGCGGGTTCACGCGCGTTAAGCAAAAACTATCAATTTGGGCTCTCTCATATTTTTTTCATTAATAAAAAGCGAACAAAAGAACAGAAAATTGCGATTAGCGCGTTGATGAGCAAAACAAAAGTATAAAAGACATAAATTAGTCGTAATTACAATAAAGGAATGACCTAAGACCCGTCGACTCCAACCACACGTACAATGGCCCCCTCTCGACGCCCGCAGTCGCCTGCGAGTGCGTGTGCGAGTGCGTGTGCGAGTGCGTGCGCGAGTGCGTGTGCACACACGAGCGCATGCACAGGTACCGTTGCCCAGTGAGGGACAGGGGAGCGCGGGGGCGGTCCCCCACGGCTGCAACCCCAATTGCTCCGCCTAATGATAAGTGACACTAAACGTCCGCCCGAGATTTATTGCCAGGAGGTCGAGGAGTCAATCTTTCTGGAAGGCGACGTTTCCACAATTAGTGTTTGACACATGACATTGCGGGGTTCTTTCATTCGGGAATACATTCCCGAATGTCCCGAATGTCCGAATTCACCGGAGCCAAATTACTTAATTTAAATTATGAATAGGAAATAAAGAGAGCGAAGTGAGGGAAGGGTTGCTTAAGCGTGGCTCATTGCGCAATCGCATCTCGTGAATATCCTTTAAAATGTTCATTATAAGCAACCTAATGAATTATTAATTAGGACGGAGTTGAGAAAAATCGGCGTGTTTTAATTGCGAGCAGGGGAGGAGGTGTTCAGGGGTTGTTCTGCTTCCAAGGGGTTAATCGTTTGGCCCTTTTATGCATAAATGGACTTTGCACTCTTTTTATTTTTTATGAGTTCTGAAGAAAATAAAAGTTTGAAGAGATTGGTTACATTAAACATTTGAGTTTACATTAATTTCTAAGAAGCTGAAACTTGGATGAAATTGTCCGATGCTGGGAAATAAATTGGCGCGGGGTCAAAGGTCAAAGTTGAGTTTTTGGCGATTTTCATGCAGTTTCTTAGTCTGACTAATTTCCTTTCCCAGTTGGGCCTAAACAGAATCAATTTGAATTTGTTTCTGTCCAAAATGTCCTCTTGTTTTTGTCCACATTTCATTTATTTGTAGAGTTGATGAATTTGATTTATTTGATATCTCTAATATTAATATAAATGTAAAATTATTCCACCTTGTTCATCCGCCAACCTACAAATTAATTGTAATGCCTATTCAAATGCAGTTAGTTATACTGTTCCTAATTATAGCCCGGAGTCATTAAAGCTGGCACACTCCCATCTCCCCTGCCGCATTAAAAATCAGAAAGCCGTTATGGGAGACATTAAACTCTCGTAATTATCCCCCCCGCGCCCCCAACCCCCTTCGCTGGGGGGAGGCCTTCCTCGCCTTCGGAAACAAACATGGCCGCGGCCCACATAAACAACGGGAGACGGTTCACAAATCTCATCGTCGCCGTTATTAACGTGGAACACCCTGAAAAAAGCTGCGTCGGGGCTTTTCATCCCCCTCGTCCAGATGCGCTCAATGTTTGCGAAAATGGGGAGAGAAACCGGCGCGGCCAAGGGTCGTAACACGTGCAATTTATGTTTCATCCCCATTACAAGTCACATCCACTGCGGTTCGGCTCCCCCTACGCCCCTGCACATCCCTCCTCCGATGGCGAGTCATCCCCCAATGGAAAAGCTCACCTTTTCCCGCTCTGACCCCCGCCCCCGGGCCGGGCGAGGCCCCGGTCGCGGGGGCCCCTCCGGGAACGAAAAGATGTTCCCATTAAAGCGCACAATGGCCCTGAAATTAATTGAATTTTTCAGACAAGCAGACAGAAAGACCATGATGAAAAGGTGATTCAGTAACTTTCGAACACAGCAACAAAAAGAAAAAGAAAATGTTTGACATAATAGTCCGAAATCGTGACAATGGCTGGCCTTGGCAATGAACGAACAAACAGTTGGACTGTCAGCAGTTTTTTACGGCATGTTCTTCGGGCGGGAGATTGACTCGTGTGACGAATCGGGACAAAATGCGGAGGGCGATGTGGGCCCTCGTCCGGGGCCCTCGAGGGGCGGCGAACAAAGGCCGTTGACGAGGGCAATCAATAAGCAAGGAACGAGCCGAGGTTGGCCGATGTTTTGATGAAAGACAAAGGAACCTTTGCCCGCGGAATGAAAACAAGTGGAATTTCTCTGCGGGAGCACAAAATAAAAAAAGTTAAGTGGCCGTATGAAAACAAGGGCCGGAGATGTTTATATATTCCATATAATGGTTCTTTGTCGATTGGCTTGATATTTGGACTTGGAGGGTTGGCTGATGAAAAACTACTTGGAATTACCAAAGATATCGATTAAATTATATAAATATAATTAGTGAATTAGTTACTTATTCCTCCCGCTTAACCCAGCGGCTGCAATTATTAACAAAATATTTTTTAACAATTGGATAAGCCTGTGTTTCTATTTAAAAATTGTACGATGAGTCGAGGAAATTTATATATTTATGTTTTTAAATATCTAAGTTAATAAGTAAATATTTTACTTTACTTTTTTGCTAAAATAAATTATCGATAAGTCTTTTAAAATTAGTAAATATTACTTCTTTTTAATGAATAAAGATTTCGTTTAAATGTTTGGTTATACAATTAATTATTTTTTATATAATTAATTCACTTTGCGGAAAATCAAAAAAGAAGAAAAGACAAAAAATATGGATGATGTTTTTATGTAAAAAATTTCCATCAAAGGAATCGTCACACTTCTTTTTATTATTAATTAATTTAATAAATTTTAACTTTTTATGTTTGTATTGTATTTTATTTGTTTTTTGTTATTCGTATTTGGGTTTTTGTATTTAATAATGCAATGGTGTAATATAAATGCACAACGACAATGTAATGGTAATAATGGGAACAGCGTAATAGTGCAAATATAACGGGAGAACAGAAAGGAAATATATTATCAAAAATTGGAAACAAAATAGAGGTTAAAGGGTTAGCGACGTTGTATTTTGGCGGAATCGGAACGAAGAGAACTTTGCATATCATCGATTTCCCGCAATGTACAATATTTCACTCCGAACGCATCTCATTTATTATCTCTATGGAAATTGATGCAAAATGAAAAAAGTTTTTCCCGCTCGGATACTCAAAACTCAGCTGATATTATCATTGGGAATCGAATGTTTGTTCTCATTGACATCAATTAATTAGTTAATGAGCTCCAATTCTGTGCAACGGAAGGATTACAATTACAGAATTCGGCCCATTATCTAATTCCTATCCGCTCTCGACGATTGCTGTCGTTCCGTCAGCGCGGATAATTCCCCTCCCCCTTCCCCCCCCTCTCTCTCTCTCTCTCTCTCACCTCAGCATCATGCGTGTGCGTGCAGGGAAACTTTGTACCTCTGTGGGGTTTCCCGAATTTCTTTCCGAAGGGAGAACATCCCCCGGGGGGTCGACAGCGCTTAAAATCTGGCCGAGAAACTTTTCCTCTGCTTCCCCTCCCCCTCCCCCCGATCCAGAGATTTCCAAAGCACGAATGTCGGGAAAGGAAAATTTTTGAAAAATATTTTGATGTGGTATTTTGAAAAGACGTGCGTTTTCGACCCAAAAGTTGGCTTTAATTATTAATTTCCGAAAAACGTGGCGAGATTTTCATTTTCCTTTCACCCCCTCCCCCGCATAGCCCTCGAAAAAGCTCCCATTCCTTTCGCTTTCTGTTTCTCTCTGCCTCCCCCGTGTTGTTCTTTCGTTGTTTTGGTGCATTGTGGAAAAAGGCTCCCCCGTTGTTTCACCCCAAAGGATACGTTTCACCCCCGAAAAAATGGGGGAAAGCAAAATGGAGAATTGATGGCGAGCCGTGAATGTAAAACGAAAGTGGATTTTCCAGAGGGGCGGAGGGGGCGAAAGGGGGCGAGGGGCGGCTCGCGGGGGTTCTCGAAATTACTAAAAGCACAATTAAAATGACTCATAATAGGGGAACATTTTTTATGGCTGAATCAGTGTGTTTTGATATTTAACGGCGCTATTTTATTATTTCCTCCCCGCACACATACACACACACGCGTGTGTATGCACGAAAATCGTTGTCTGATAGCGAGGAGTTTCGCCCTGTGTGTTTGCCCTAGCTTTCGTGTTCTCCGATTGCTGTCGCTTTTTGACTTCGTCGAGTTGCCCTTCTGTCGACACAGTTGTGGATTCTTCTGAGGAAGGACAATCGAGTAGCTGGTGGGCACGCCATGGGAATGAAGGAGGGCTACCAAAGGAAACAGGGGAAGGACTGGATGGAAACGATAGAAAAGGAAAAAGGAGAGAGGAAAGATAAAAGTCGGTACAGAGAAAAAGCAAAAAAGGGGATAAGGAAAAGAAAAGGAAAAAAAGAAAAAAATGTAAGGAAAATGAGGGAAATGAGGGAAATTAGGCATAAAAGAAAAAAAGAGAAGATAAATGAAGAAAACACAAATAAAAGGAAAAAGGAAAATGGGAAAAATTAAATAAAAATGACAGATGAGAATAGAATAAATGGAATAATCTCAAAGGAAATGTGATCAATTCGCAACGAATATTCAATGTATGAATTTTACTTAGTTAATGCATTATTTATAAATATTATAATATATTTAAGTTAAAAGACGAAAAGCTCACTCGCGAAACTCCAAAAAAACCGGGATGAACTTCTACTCTTATACTGTACTCATTAAAAATAATCTACTTAATTATTGACGAGAGGAGAAAAGGAAGTCGACGATCACGATTTCAGGTACACGTGTATCTCCGAAGGTCTACTTTAAACGTAATTTCAAATCTCGTTTTCACAAGGATATCAAACAATCGCTCTTGGCCCCCCTGCCGCCCCCACCGCCCCGCCCCATCTCCCAATACCTCTTTACGTAACACTCGTGCTCGCCTCGGACAAAATCCAAATAATTCAGATGAAGGTGGGTTCACACGAAACAATGCCACGGGGTGTGCTGGGCGTTTGTGCTTGTCCCAAGGTCCTTCGGGACATGTTCGGGGGGCGTCGATGGCCGGGGCCTGAAGGGCTTTTGCTAAGCGCTGCAAGTGAAAGCTCATAAATTCTGTATTCATATACGTGCTGTTATATGAAGGAATACAATGATATTTCTATTGAAAGCGATACATGCTCATAGTACAATTTCTTGGCAGTTATTACAGGCAGTAAATAAAAACTTACATAAATAAGTTAAAAGGTGTGTAAGCAAATAAGTAAAATTTATTAATTAACTGATTATTCCCACAGAAGTGTAAATAAATAAAATTATTAAAATTGTGTTAATGATATACAGATTATAATTTTTTCTGTATTTGTATTAGAAATATAAAATCATATTTTTGCCTCTATAAGACCATAATAGGACAATTTAATAACATTTCATAAATCCCGAGGGAAAAAAACAAATACTTTATTATATATATTATAAACAGTAATGGTCTTATTAGCGATAATAAATTATATACTGAAAAGGTAGTAATAATAGGTTTGTTCTTTCGTCCGATGGGAAAAATATTTGGGCTGCGGGGTAGGGAGGTGGAGGGGGTGAGTCTCCCCCCGAAACCGGAGCGGAAGGGGAGGGCCGCCCCCGGGGCGAGGGGAAGGGGAAAGAAAAATTAGCTCATCTCCCGAACTCTCCCGAGTTTTAAAATGATTGGAGGAATGAAATCAATGGCAAACTTGGAAGGGTGGGATGGGGTGGGGGTGGGGGTGGGGGTGGGGTGGAAGCAAACGTGACCTGAAGTAACATTACCAATTTAACTTTTTTTCCCGGGAAATTGAAAAAGAAATAAAAGCTGTTTGTGTTTTGAATATAACCTATGAAAGCAATAAGACGGCCTCCCCCGCTCCCCGATCGGGGGCGCTTCCATTTTGGGCGACCGAAAGCGCGGGGAAATTTTCAGCCCCCGCCCGAACGAGTGGTTTCATCCCCTTTGTCTCCTCCCGACGTGGCCTGCTTAGTAATGTCCTCACGTCGTCATTTCTGGTGGGAAGTCGCTTTGGTTTGGACTTTGGTTCAGCCAAGAAATATCACCAGTATATTCACAAGCCAATATTTATATATTAATATTAACTGGTGATTAGGATGAGATTTATTTTATTTATTATTCACGTTTTTATTTTTTATTACTTACTTTCTATTCTTTTATTTATTTGTTCTATTTCTTAATAAATTTCAGCTAATTCACGTAATTTTACATAAAATTACAATACTTATTTCGATTATTAATAATATAATATTTCACAGTACTAGTATATATTTATTTAGGCATAATAATAATACACATAAACATTATATTGATATTTCATTAAATAAATGAGCGATGATAATTTCTTAACAGACAGAAAACAAAGAGAAATATTTCGAAGTACTGTATTACATTTTTCATTTTCGCTAAGTCCATGCTGTATTGTTATATTTCCATAATGATATAATACTAAAAATTTAAAAATTAAGCTAATAATAAATGTTATACGTATAGAAAGTAAATCTTATAAAAGTAAAGCGTGAAAAATAAACAGTAAAATAAAATGAGTATAAAAAATAATAACAGATGAATAATTTTATTAATTATTAAATAATAATGATTAAATTAAATTAACAAGTATTAGTAAGCAAAATAATTAAATATGATATAATAAATTGATGATTAACAAATGGCTAATGGATAGTATAATTTCGGGTTTAAATACCACAAATGCATACGTAGATATATGTGGATGCAAAGGGGGAAATCGCCCCCGGGGGGGGGGGGGGCCCGGGCCAAAAGGACAACAGTTCGATGACCCCCATTCGCTGTCAGGGTGCGTTCACTTCCGCCCCCTCCGCCCCGCCCCCATCTTATTCATCTTTCCGCGTCCGTCCGCTCATTAACCCGAAAAGAGATTCGCCTTTGAGTATAATGACCAGCACGCTGATAATGGTTTTTTCGGGGGGAAGGTCGTCGATCGATAAGTTTCATTAATGCGATTGGGGGGCGACGAGGGGGGCGCGAAAACTTTCCCATTCTCTACTACAACTGTGCGCTCTCGCTTGTTTCAGACGAAGAAGCACAACCCGAACCACATCAAGCGACCGATGAACGCCTTCATGGTCTGGTCCCAGATAGAAAGACGTAAAATATGCGAAGTTCAGCCCGACATGCACAACGCTGAAATTTCGAAACGTCTCGGCAAGCGGTGGAAGAACCTGACCGACGACGAGAGGCAGCCCTTCATCGACGAGGCCGAGAAGCTCCGCATCCTCCACATGCAGGAGTACCCCGACTACAAGTACCGACCCAGGAAGAAGGTCGTCAAACCCGCCTCCAAGGCTCCCTCCACCTCCAAGAAGCAGAAGAAGTTCTCCCAGAGTCAGAGCAACCTCAACCACGACTCGAACAACAACAACAGCGCCCTAGTTATTAAAAATACAAAAGACAAGGCGCCCCGGCACAGAGCCAACCCCACCAAGCGACCCGCGCCCCCCAAAACGCCCCCCGAGCGCCCCGCAACCCCCACCCCCAACCGCCACGTGCCCTCCATCCTCTCCCGCCCCCACCTCACCCTCCCCGTCGCCTCCACCGCCCTCCACCAGCTCCCCGGCGCCGAGCCGCCCTCCCTCGCCTCCACCCACAGCAGGCTCAAGTCCCGCCTCGAGATGGACAGGGCGAAGGAGACCAGGTACGTCTCCCCGCCCCCCCACCAGCGCTACTCCCTCCCGATGCCTTCTCCAGCCAGCGCCAAAGTGCCCTCCAGCCCCTCGTGCGACATACCGGGCTCGCCAGAAAGTGCCACCTTCTACGACGACACCTCCCTGCTGCTGGACGCGAAGCTCACGTCGCTGAGCACCCCCACGGCGGTGTCCGCCCCCGTCTCGTTCACCCTGGTCGCCAGCCCCCTCAAGGCGGCCACCATCCGCATCCTCCCCTTCAAGCCCGAGCCGATGGACGTCTCGGAGGAGGCTCCCCTCAAGGAGGAGTTAGTCATAAAAGAAGAGCCTATCGAGTTGGTCAACGACTCCATTTCTGTAAATAAAGTCGGCGACAATTATGATCTTGCCGACCTCGACTGCCTCACTGATCTCATTCAGATTCCGGCCGATCTACGGGTCGAACTCGACACGCTCACCTCGGACCTGGACCCGACGTTCGACTCCGCCAGCTCCAGCTCGGGATCTCACTTCGAATTCTCCTGTGATCCGGACGTGTCCGACGTGCTCAAGGGACTCGGATTCAACGCCACCGAGTGGGTCGACTACACCAACTTCCCCTCGAGCGTCAACTGCTGAATCGCCCGGGGGCGAAGGCAAAGGTACCGGTGCTCGTTAGCTGACTGTTGTGGGACCACTTTTGTAATTATCGTGTGAGTGCGCACACGCGAGTGTTGAGCCGCCTCCCGGACGACAATGATCTCTCAGTGTTAACCATCGGGCCGACGTGTCCCCCGGGCGGGGCGAGTGTCGGGCGGAGGGCGCCACGCGGCGTGGCCTCTGAGGGCACGTTGGATGCACCGCTGGAAAGGCGACCTTGAACTTTGACCTCGAGACCTACTGGGGACAGGGGGAAAGGAAGGGGAAGAACAAAATAAACACAATAAAAGACAATAAAAGGGGAAGGAAAGAGGAGAAGAGAAGATGATTTAAGAGGGAAAGGAGCAGAAGAGATGAAGAAGTTAGCGGGGATGCTGCGACGACCCGACGACCGCCCCGTCCGCCCCCAGCTTCGCTTCTGTGCGGGACACATGTACTTAATCTTACCTCGATTCCTCTCAGTTCGTGTCGGTAACTGATACTGTATATAATATAAGAAGAAATGATAATAATATACGATAGCGAAAGCGGAGGAGGAAGATGATTTGAACGTTGACGGTATTATTTGGAAAAAGATGCAAAAAAATAAAACAAAAAAACTACGCTTATTGTTTCTATTTTTTTTAATATATCTATTTTGTGTATAACTATTATTTCATCCCCACGAGGCCGCCGTTGTGTTTATATATTAAAAAAAAAACAAAATATTTAAATAATAAAAAATTCGCTGCCTTAGTGGTCGTTTTTTAGATTAGATGCTTAAGTTTTCTTGTTCAGTATAAAAATATAAAAAACGGAAATTGGCAATAATTATATAAAAAGCGCGACTTCGGCGGAGGAATATTTGTCTGTATATATATTTTTATATTGTTATGTTAGTCTAGTCTTGATCCCCCTCCCCCCGGATATTTTATAACTCCGTTCTTGTATATATACTTCCCGTTGGTCGGTCTCTCAGACAATTGGCAGGCTTCATTGCGTCGAATATTATATACTGAAATATTCTTTCGTCGAAACATAGCTATGGTCAGTTGCTATTAAAAAAAAGAGTAGAGAGAAACAGAAGCGGCGTAGGAAGAAAACAACTTTTTATTTCTCTTTTTTTTTTTCCTTTTTATGTATTTTCTTTTGTTTATTATTAGTATAGTTTTTTTATATTGATGATAATTATTATCCAACAAATATATATCTGTTATGAATATTTTATTTTGTTTTTTTTTTCGATCTTTTGTTCGTATTATTTTTTCTGTCGACTTCCACAAATCGGATTCAGATTTTCCGACAGCCTGTATATAATTATATAAATTTCGGAACAATCAATACATACGGCGTATGTACGACGCCGAGTTAATTATGCAAACAAGGCAGAAGTTATACTGAAAGCACAAGAAAGGCCGAATCCGGCGTGGATTATAAAAAAATCCCGCGACTCCTTGGACATTATATTTATATTCAGAAACTGTCGGAAACCACCTGAGAAAGCCCTTTCACATGTATCAGATTGAATCATAAGTAACTTCCGTTTGTTTATTTTTAATTCAGTCTTTCTGTTGTATATCTTTAACAATATATATACTCAAGCACAACATGCGTATACTCATACAACAGAGACCACTTAGCCGATCCCGATGTTGTTTGATAATATATTTTTCTGTTGCTCTTTATATTGTGTTTGACAATTCATACTTTTAAATTACTCAAATTACGGAAGTTTGTTATGACTCGATTTAACGCAACCGAAGAAGACGTTGGTTTTACCCCTAAAATCTCCTTCTTCCTCTTTTGCCCCCAAAATATACTTTGAACCCCTTTGATGGAAAGTGAAGTCCTGCAGATCCGCTGCTGATCCGCACCATCGTTCTGGATGGTGCGGTTTTTTTAGACCGAGGATTCTGCTGCCACGTCCGTGTCCCAACAGCCCAAAACGGCCTCAAGGCCAAATACACTGCCCGATCGACGGAGACGTCGCCTCCCCCGACAATAAAAGACAGAGAGCGACAGGGCCGACGGATGTGAGTTCTGTCGCTGTCGGAAAAGAGAAAAGTTGATGTGTAGTTCCCGCCTCCCGCCAGATGGCAGTGTGTTCGCTTGCAAAGGTTCGCCTCGTGAAAGCTTATTTGTTCCTTCGACGTAGGGAAAGATTAGATTTAGATTTAGACTTAGATATACGGTAAATGTGATATATGTACAAATTATACGAAAAGAAAACATTATATTAGTATAAAAAAATTGTTTGGCGTTTGAATTACTCGGGGAGCGGAGGCTGTTGGGCGATGAGCTTTTTTTATTTATTTTATTTTATTTTTTCATTTTCTTTGTTCCCACATTTTTTTTACCTTTTTCTCCTTTTTATTGCTCCTTTATTGCTTTAAAATTTTTCTTTTTTTTCTATTTTATTCTTTTAATTAATTTTCCCTGTCATTTTTGTTTTTCTTTCTTTATTCTTAGTTTTATTGCTTTTATTATTTTTTTGTTTTTCTGCTTATTTATCTCATTTGTTTTCTCTCTTTTAACCTCCTTTCTTTACTTTTCTTCTATTTCGATGACTTTTCTCTTATTCTTTACTTTTTTAAATTGATTTAAAAACACTTAAACCAGCTTTGTTCATTTTTAGTCCTGGAATACTTGACTGCCCTCCAGTCCATGTCCCCGTGACCTCAACTGAGGTCAGCACCGCTCAGTTCCCCCGCGTCTGCCCGACGGCGTATCAAACCGAAAATACAAAATGATTTGTTTGCACAACAAAAGCCCGCTATTAAATACAAAAGGGCGATTAATTCTATAGCTGACACTTCCTCTGCTCTCCCTTTCGCTTTCCTTCGCTCTCCATCCCCCCCCCCAAAGTCCCCAACCCTTCTCAAAGGGATGAAATTTCTTTCGCTTCTCTACCCCTCAACAACATTAAACTAATCAACTCATAATTCGGTAATTGATTGCATTATTTTGATTAAACCGCTCATTCCGGAATATGGCACCCGTCGGGGCATCTCGGGCCCAGCCCCGCCCCTCAGGGCCCCACTGCCGCGAGCCCGGCTCCATCAACCGTCATTAGCGGTGGGAATCCGAGGCTGTGGGAAAGAAGGCGGTCACTCGGTCGCCCGCTCCCCGAATCCACGAATCCTCTATAATAATATTAATATAAATAGAAGCAATCTTTTAATCAAGCAAACGGCGAAGAAGGTCCTCCCTAATTAGCCTAATTAGTTGACAATGAAAAACAATTACTCAAGAAACCATCGCGCAGGAAGTGCGCCCACATGCAGTGGGACAAACAAAGAGCGACCACAATTTGACTTCGTTTAAAATAATTAAGACGTCGCCAGGAGCTCCTCCACGGCCGAATGCTGCAGCACTGCGCTGTCGTCTGCTCCGCTGCCCCCACACCTTCCCATGCCCCCAACCAGGTGGACAAACGCACAACCCCGGCCCCGAACAAGGACAAAGCTCATCGCCAATTATTTGTCCCATCTTTAATAATGGAAGTGGGAGAGGGCAATTGTGAGACTTGGAAAGCATGATTTATTGAAAAGACGCATGCAAGTGTTTCCAGGGGTCGTCCCCAACGCAGGCGGCGGGGGGGGCTGTCCAGGGGAAAATTGCTACCTTCGGGGGCCGAGGACATTTGGAAAATTCCCATCATGATATAATAATATATAATGTCTGTTGATCCTCGGGGAGCGGAAGGTGGGCAGGCGAGCTTTGGGACGTCTCGACTGGCGCTGTCATGATTAATTAATTTCATGATGAATGGGGAGGGCGTGGGGGGCCTCATAAATGATTTTGGGTCGATGGGGCCGAGGTGGGAATGGGAAAGTGCAGCGGCACGCGGTCGTTTCCTGTGAGTGAAGGAAGGCCATTCATGGCAAATATTTTGTCCTAACAATCGGTGAGTAGACGAAATGGCGACGGAAGAAGATTCGACGTCATATGCGGACGTCTTCTGCTGCATTCGCTTCAATGAAAACTCCCGACTGAATACACTTATGTTTTTTATGGTAAAAAAATTAATAATTAAATATACATGAATTGAGTTTTAAACATAATTTTTGGGTCCGTGACGTCAGCAAAATACACCCCCCCAACAACGGCTTTCATTCCTCCCCCTTTCCCTCCCCTTTCCCTCCCCTTTCCCTCCCCATTCACCGCCCCCCACTCGACTGCCCCCATTCGTCACGCGCTCGCATAACTTACATTTGTGACCTTTGAAAGTTTGTACAACTCACACAAATAATAAGATAACGAAAACAATGTCCTTCGGACGGGCTGTTCAGCTTCTCCTTCTTCCTCTGTCTTCCCTCAGCAGCTCACACCTGCTCTGCACCCCCTCGCCTCCCCGGGGGAGCCCATTTCTTCGTGACAGGGAAACTGCAGGAAACTCAAAACTTCGCTACCAGAATGAGCTCGCATGTTAATTTAAAAAATGAAACTAATTAAAAAGTTTCTCAAGACTTGGTTTTCGTGCTGGCCGAGGAAAAATCAATGAGGGCAATTTTTAATTATGTTCGGGGGCGAGGGGGCGCAGGGGCGCGCGGTCGAATGCCCGTCAGGGGTCGAAATTTTCCGGATCCCATGAACATAATCAGAAAGCAAATAATCTCCTCTGATAAAGGCGAACAATAGGCAATTAGCAGGAATCAATAAAATGGAAAGTGACGTCACTTATTTGTTTTTTCCCGCCTTTTCGACCGGAGACTTTTTTGCGGTCTTCTCAGGAAGGCGGTGAAGGTGATTAACCTGACGTTGTCAGCTCGACCTGTCACCTGACTCAACATTTACGCCTTTCAGAAAGAGGGGGCGTCGGCCCCTGGGGGCGGAGGGAGCGGTCCCCCCAACGAAAGGAGCAACGCCCAAAGACCATCTCTTCTAATCTGAAGGCAAAGCTCTGCTGCCGATAAGCAAACAAAGGAAAAGAAAACTGGAAAATCGGGATTTGATGTCACCTGAATGGCCCCCCGCGCCCCCCAAACTATCAATTGGGGTCGCTCGAAATTCATTTTTTCTTTCTGTCGCAATCGCTCCAATTTCGCCACAGAGCAAACAATCCGGTCGAAGCGACCCGATAAACTCATCTCATTCCGACTGAGATTGGGAGAAGAGTCTTTGGGGGCTTTTGGAGGACCGAAGGGTCCCCCGTTCATGTTTGACAAAAAGAAAAGAATGAAAAAAGGAGCAAGAAAAAGAAAGAAAAAGATGAAGGAAAGGGAGATAAAATAATTCTTTATTCTATTTTTACAATGGTATTGTGTGTAATAATCAATACTTTACTTTTCTTTAACCCGCTTTTCCGTTAGGGTCGCGGGGTTTTTGCGAAACATTTTGTTCGCTTGCATAGCGCCTGATTGAACATGTCAGGTACTGTAGCGGGTGGCGAGTCCACTGACAGTACTTCACCGAGCTGTTCGCAGGTGAATGCAGGTGAAGGAGGCGGAAATTCCGTAGTGTTTTGCCAGACTTTCCAGGTGCAACACCACGTTATTCCGTCCTCTCAGCAGTGGTCTAGGTACCTCGCAGTGCTGACCAATCATCTGCGAGGGAGAACGGCCTTAGAAAAATACCACCGTCACTGGGATTCGAACTCCGTCCGACGTCCCAGCGAGCAGGCGTTTAAACCACTGAGCTAAGGCCGTGCTCGTAATAATCAATAATTGGCCACATTTCATCCTTTGTAATCCGAGTTGAGCACAGCGAAAGAAAACATAATGCAGCGGTCACTTCGACCCCTGGCGGCCTCCAGTGACGGCAGAGTGGCCGCTCCCGCCGAGGCAAGTGACGAGCGCCGACCGCCCTGTCAGCATCTCGTTTGCTTATTAATGGACGCCGGCGGGCGGAGGCATTCGCAGTAACTGCCACCTGGGGCCACCGAAAGGTGATGGGAGCGTATCGGGGCCGTGGCCGCGATAAGATTGGAGTTTTGCTGGTGTGTGGAGGTGTGAGGGCAGAGGGGTGACACAGTGGGATTGTGGAGTGGAAAGTGAAAAGCAAAAGAGAAGAAGTCGAAAGAAAGAGTTTGTTATCGCTGACTGTCAGAGTATGACTGATGTGGTTCATTACGTGAAAAGGTCCTTCTTCCGCTGGTGCCGCTGCTGCAGCCTTTCCCAATCCACTTTGCTGAATTTAATGGCTCGAAATTTCGTCTCCAAACTCGAAACGAGGCTTCTTCTGTCTCATTTAGCCGAATCCTTTCGCTTTTGTTTAGTGAAGCGAGCGCTCCCCTTCGGACTCCCCACAGCAAAGCAGTGCTGCTGTCAAGCACTGGCGCAGCCTCTCTTTGAGAGCCTCTTCCTTCCAGCGTTGCCGTTCCGCCGTTTATTAAACTGATACTCAACCTGCGGGCCGCGGGCAAATGCGGCCCACCGAGCCCTCCCGAGTGGCCCAGTGGCCCAGCCGAGATACGCTGGGTTTGTGCCTCACAAAAATAAGCAGAATCAAGGTGCAGTTCTCAGTGTTCGTAATTCACAATACCTTTTTTTGGTTGCATGGCCCAGTCGCAATGTTATCAACGGAAGTTTGGCCCGAGTAAGAAAAAGGTTGAGTAGCAAGGCTTTATTATCTCCCCGCAAATTAGATTCTTATCTCCCCCCTCCCCCCAATGGAAAACCAGAAAAGAAAGCCAACCTTTGCGTCCGGGTTATCAGAAGAATTTGGATTTTGCCATCGGCGATAACCGACGAGAAAACAGCGCGGATCAACGACCTTTTGATAACGCCGACAGAGCATTTCGCAACGTTACGCAACGCCGTCTTCACGTGAGACAGCCTGACGCTTTTCGAAAGCTCTGCCCCGATAAGGTGGGAACTGGGATTTGGGTGTGCTGTTGGCGGCCCTGGGAGGGGGACTGGGGAGATTGGGGCGGAGGAGGGCAGCCGGGGGAGGCCGGGGGCGGCCGGGGGAGAAAAGCCTTGATCCAATCGGCGAAGCTCTTTAGAAAAAAGGTATAAAAATATTTGTGAAACTAAAAATTGCATAATAAATATATAATATATATGGGTTTTTAACTTAAAATCATTTTATATAATTTTAATGACGCTACTATTTTATACAACACCAATAATTATTACAGTGTGAATATAAGTTCGTTCAAATTAAATTTTATTCATACATAATATTTAAAAATATAAGTATAAATTCAAATATGAATTTTTTAAGTGCCTGGTGCCTTAAGGTGCCTGGCTCTCTTCAAGGTTTAATATAAATAAGTAATGAAATTAAAAACATAAATACAATAAAATATAAAAATTATGATTTTAAATAAATATAATATTGTTGATAAACATCATTGTTGCGTATCAAATAAATAAATAAGTACAATAAATGGAAAGTTGTCATAAATGTGAGGAAAAAATTTAATTTGAAATACTATGAAACAAAATATAAATATTATATTAAAAATAATTTTTTATATAAATTTAGGGGTAATAATTTTGAATGACATTTATTATTACATTCTGATAATTAGATATTATTTGAAACTAAAGTTAAAATATATGAATTTTAACTTGAATTTAATTTGTAATTAATAAATATGGTATAAATACAGTGATACCTCGAGATACGAGCAGCTCAACACAGTAGTTTTTTCAGATACGAGCTGGAGCTTGGGCCATATTTTTGTTTGAGTCCAGATAGTTGTTATCCTCTCACTGGAGAGGATACTTGCGCGTGTTACCGCTTGATACACTTCGAAGTGTATCTTGTGTGCTGTATTCTTTTTTACTCTTTTTTATTCTTTTTTGCGTGATTGCTCGATTCGTTTCAGATACGAGCATATTTGACTTAAGAGCTCGGCTCTGGAAAGAATTAAACTCGAATCTCGAGGTACCACTGTATAATATAAGCAAAATAAATGAGTATAAAATCGATGTGTTCAAAATAGTAAGGCCGCGATTATTTTGTATTATTGATTTAATCTTCATTTTTTATAACTGATATTTTTGCCTTTTATATTTTTACACGTTCAATACTTTTATATTATGATTCTATTTTTTTATCTACAATAAAACCTGAAGAAAGACAAAAGGCGAGCAGGCATTAAATAAAAGCTATAAAATGAATATATAAAAAATTAAAATGCAAGATTAATAATAAATATAAAAAATGAAAGTGTCGCATTGTGATATGTACTTGAAAGCATCCGCGAGGGGGCGCCCTCGCACCCCCTTCCAAGATGGCGTCCGGGAGAGGATGGCCACGGGTCCAGAGGTGACTCACGGGTTAGTCATAACGGTTTTTACGCTCAGGTGCGATAACAGTGGCCTTGGGAAGCCACACAACAAACAGACATGAGTAACCGCTCGAGAAAAGCTACGCATTTCGCTGAGCTTTTTTCTTTGCATCCGTATCCGGTGACATGTGCATGAGATGCATTTAATGAGGCGTTTTTTAGGCGCGATCGTCGTCCTCGGGTTTCTGCTCGGCGAAGAGAACGTGTTCGTCGAACGCGCCACGAGGACGTTTACCTTTGCGGCACATCATTTCAGTGCTTTTCTTATCAAATAAAAAAATACAGAATACGTATGTTTTATGTGAAATAATATAAACCGTTTATGTAGTTGTTATTATTAATTATAAGAAAAGTGACTTTATATATTATACACTTGATAGAATATTCATTTTAACATTGGCATTCATTCACACAATATACTCCTTTTTCGGCTTGTGGCCTTCAGCAGCGGAATTATATTTTATACTGATATACAGTAGTTTGTAAAATGTGTGGAACAAATTTTTAATATAGCAACAATAGGAGAAGCCATGTTCTCTTTCCTGCACGAGTGCCGCTTTACTGCACTTTAATATCTTTCAAAATGAAAAATGATTTTCATATTTCCGTCGATTTATGATCTCGACGTTCTGTTAGAATTTCATGATCGCCTTTTTCTTCTTCTCCTCCATTTCTCTTTCCTCTTCTTCTCCTTTCTTCTCCCACTCACGCACAGGTAACCTCTCTTTCCTCTCACCTCCTCAAAGGATACTTCGCAATGGACAGAGGGCCGTCGCCTCTCCTCAATTTCTGTGCGGCCGCAGAATTAATTTCATTTCGTTTTCAAATTGATACTGAAAACATGAAATCCCAATCAAGGCTCATTTTAAAATAAAAATAAAACAAATAAATAAAAATTGTCTTTCCGACATAGTCCATTTCTGTTCGGCGACAGTGAAACCGCGAATTATTTTTCACCTTTTTTGCTTTTTATTTTTCAATCATTTTTTTATATATATGCATATCGGATATTATTTTTGCCCTCAGTTACGCTGTAGGGTAGAGCGTCTTCTACGGTATATATACTGCATTACAGTATAACACACACTGTGTAAGCAGAACTGTCCCCGCTGCCGGGGACAGTGGGGCCCCGGTCGGCCGCTCCCCGGCCCCACTCACGAACTCCTCTTACTTTCGACCTCGACGGCCTGAGGTGAGCACAGACTCAATCTCGACAAAAACTAATCCGGAGATTTAGCTAACGACCGATGCTGTCCTTTCTTGCTAATTGCCCACCGCGGTCAATGATAAAAATTATGTAATAAAAAAAGAAAGAAAGGCAACCATAATCCGAGAGAGACCTTTAAAAAGTGAATTTAATTACGGCAATTAGGAAAGGAGGATTTGAGGGCGGCGATCAGAGCCGCCCTTGGGCCCGAAACGCATCGCGGGCGTCGTCCCTCTCCCGGCGGAGGGCCCGATGGGCCCAGTGTCGAGTTCAAGGTCGTCGGGAGATGGGGAAAAGGGTCGACGACTTCCGCTACCAACTGATAAATTCTATAAATTATATGCTGCCGAAAAATCAATTATATATTATACGAGTAGAAATTATTCTATATCTTACATATACGGTAGTTTTTTCCTTTTCCTCCTTTCTTTCGCAGAGCTTTTTAAAGGTGTTCGAGGCGAATCTATAGAGCTTACTCTTAGCTTATGCAGCCGTCCTTCTTTTTGGCTACTTTTTTCGAGAAATCAGCCCAAATTTTATTGAACTCAGGATTTCTGTCCGCCTGTCCGTCCGTTCTTCTGCCTGATCGTCGCCTCCGCTCTCTAGACCAACTCCGGTCTTCCTCCCCTCCTGCGTTCTTCAGGTGTCAAAGGCAGCATGGGAATGTAAACAAAAGCCGCCATCTTTGTTTAACTGACGTTTTGAAGCTCCTGCCGAGTAATAAACTGAAGCACTGCTGTCCCGAAGGAGAGGAATGTCTGGAATGCAGTCGAGAATGTCCACAAGGCTTTCGACAGAGACAAAGGGACATTGCAAAAACCACGGACGCCATATTTTAGTTAGAAAAACCATAGAGAATGAGCAAAGTCGAACAATAAAAAGTGTCATAGAATAATATAATAATATTCCAATGTCGAGGTGAAGTTTACTCGTATACTGAGAGATGGAAATAGGCCGATGTTCGTCTTCATCCCCAGGTTCTCCACCGATGGAGGCGAGGGGGTGGCCATTACTTGGGGGGCGAGGCAGGGTGATGATTCTCTCCTACGGTCAATTTACCGCGTTACGTAACGTCGGGAAACGCGTGTGAAAATCATTAGTCGGAAACGAAAAATGAAAGAAGAGGTAGCGTGGAATCTTCATTAAAAAAAGAAAACCACGTACCTGAGCTCAGGTATCTGCGCCAACAAAAACACTGCTCTCATGTAAGATATTCGTCATTGCTCAAGGCTAACCTGTCAAGTACCTGAGCGACCACGTTCCCTCGCCTCGCCCCTCCCGGACGCACCCCCGCCCCCACGGCCCGCCATCCCCAACTCCCTCCACAACCACCACACACACCCCAAGGTCGCGGGGCGACCCAGCGCCGCCGCCGGCAGCGCCCCCGGTCAGGGGTCAGCTGCGGTTCCATCTGGCGGCGGCGGATGCTGCCAGTTGCTTCGGTTGGCTGCGCCGGTTCAAGGTCGGAGGAAAATGAAAAAGTTTTTGCTCTCGGAATTACCTTGCATTTTTTGCTTGTGAACTTAAGAGTCCATTAACAAGGGTCAGAAGCCCTCGGAGTTTTTGTCCTTTATTGTTGCAGAATCATGATGGTCCAGGAGAGAGCATTATTGAGAGATGGAAGGCCTCCCGGGGCGGGGGCGGGGGGCGCGGGGGCGGGGCCCTGAAAAGTTGTGCCCGCTGGAGATTAAGAGGAATTAACGTGCGGGGAGAAGGAATTGAATTTAATGGTGATTTAATGAGAGGAGAGCGGGAGGGCAGAGAATTGTGCTGCGTCGCCTGCGCTATTTTCTCTTATTCGAAATGAGAGAAACTTTGTCGTACTCTTCTTACTTCTCCAAACTGATAGAATGTTCCTAGTACCTCATTTTAATTCGTCCAAATGGTGAAAAAAGCTTTAAGGTTATTGCACTTCGTCAAAACTTTTCAATGTAACAAAAAGTGAAATATTCAGGTTGTGATGTATCGATTTTACACTTTCTCTTACGCCAAAATAATATATGAGTAATTGTGCTCCGTCGACAAACATTTTGTCTTCAAAAAATTGTAGTGTAAAAATAGAAAATACGCGTATATTAGCAAAAGGGTTTTCTTTACAACACACCGAATGGAAGGATACATAAGTTTTGCCCGAAATGGGGTACAAACCTGACTAAGCACAAGTCGGAGTGCAAGCGAATGGGAAAGGTTTTTGGCCAAAGCCTGAATCCGTTGCACCCGATGAGGAATTCGTCCTGTTATTAGATTTAGACTTATTTTGAGTACGGGAGTACAATAATGGTGAGCTCACTTCCTGCACTTGGAGTCCCACGGTTCTGTTTGAACAAATTAAACATTCAAACCACTTTCCCTTGATGACATTTGCTTTTATGTTGTTATTAATTAATTGAATTATGTCGAATTTAAGTTGAGCCGTTCAGGACTCGAATGCTAATTTGTTTTAATTAACTTCTCAAATTATTTAAATTTTTTAATAATTAACCCAACTCAGGTCGGGTGGGCGGAATTTAAATCTGTAGTTATTTTATATAGATTTTATTATAATACTCATCACAAGAGTTTTTTGTTTAATAATTTCATACTACAAGAGTATATAATTATTGTAATATAATATTGTAAGTTATATTAAATAAATAATAACTTTTATTGTTCAATAACAATATTATTTTTTTTATCTTAAAATTAATTAAAATGTATTATTAGTATAATTAATTAGTTATTAAATATAATTATTTTATTTAGTATAATAATTATTCTAGTAATTTTAATGGTGTATTAATTACAGTGGCGCATTCAAGAATCGAGTTTCTGAACATAATATAAGTATATTATAAATAAGTTTACTGAAGTGGGACTAGGGCGAGTTGGCAATATTGTATAGCGTCTGCTGGTTGCCATGGTAACGACCAGCAGAAGACAAACCCATTATTATGACTTCTGCAGTCGTACAGGTGATTCATGAATGTCTTGTACGTTTATCAAACATATGTTGCAGTGTGTTTAGATTATTGCAAATATAGAAAATTATAAATGTCGAACGTTGACTGTATAATGTTTTTAACGGTTCCCGGCGTAATTAGTGTAAAATATGAGTATAATATAAATAAAAACTGAAAGAATTAGGAAATCAACCCTCTGATAAAGGTAAATGGGAAAATGTCGGAACCGTATCGCCCAGCGGGGGCGTCGCAGGTTCGTCTAACCGGAAGTTAACAACCGGAAGCTAAAAAAGAAGTCAAAAACCGCAAAAAGCAATTACGGGACAGGAGAGGGGCGGCCGGCAGGCATATCTTAATTTTAATTTAGAACCGACCGGCAACACTGTAAAGAGCGTCAACAAACTGTCGTCACGTGAAAGTGCGCTGCAATCCCGATGTCTCACTCGCGCGCCACCTTTCTTCTTCCCCCGAGGGGGACCCCTTCCGGTGGCCGAATTAATGACATGTCGGAGCCGCCCCCGGAGGAGAGGGGGAGAGGGGGAGACCCCAGGTGCCGTTTGTGCGCGAGGGCAGTTATCCTCCAACAGAGATCGCCAGTATAACATTATTGGGGCGTTTAATATCGGAGAGGAAATGGGTCGCCCCCCGCCGCCCCCCCCCCGCCCCCGTTGTTACATTTTACGGTTATGTCGGCGTTGAGGGGGAGCCGAATGATTTGCAATGTCACTTCTATTTCCTAAGGGCGGGAGAGGGGGCGGTTGTTCGCCCCATGGCAAAATCCTAATCTCCTGCCGCGTATAATGTTTATAATAACGGTTGCCTCCCTTGAAATGTCCTTCCGGCGCGCAGTGGGACACCGAAATCCCCAGTGACAACGCTGTCCTTTAATGCTTTCACTTGGTACAAATGTTTGATGGGGGTGGAGGAGTACAGGGGTGTCTTGGATTCGACACTTCTCAACCACCCCTCATGATAGGTGGAAATTTTTTTTAAGATCTGACAACGGATGACCTACCACAACCATAAAAGCTCTTTTCTGTTACTTTGGGGAAGGAAAAGAGTATAAACGAAGTACCACAACCTTAAAACGCGAAAAATTTCTATCATTGTAAAGAGAACAAAATAATTCAGACGTAGTACCACTTTCATGAAGCTTAATAGTATTTGTTCTCTTCGGCGAAAAATAAGACTAAAAAGGGCGTGCGGAACCCAAATACAGAAAGAGTGCACACAGAGTTAGCCCTTCCCGTGACCTGAGAACCCCTCCCTCCGGCATAGGAGCCCCTGGGGAGGAAGGGGCGCCGGGGGTCGCGGGGGGCGGTGGGGGCGGCTCCTCATTAAACGCGGCCACCATCCGAAGGGTCCCGGGCCCCCGAATGATGGATCATCGCCAGAGAGACAGCCATTTGCCCTTTCTCTAGGGAAAGGTCAATTTCGGCCGGAGATAAAAAACGGGGAAAAAACTTGTCCGCGTTATCTGGGCGAGGATCTTTGGAATTTTTGTCCTTTTTTCGGGTGTCACGTGAGCGGGGAACTGACTGTCCTCGGGCGAGCTAAGCATGGGGGGAGCCGGAGACGGCTAATTAATTAATTGGCCGAGCGAGTGATTGATTGGGAATATAATTAATTAGGAGAGCGAGGGCTCAGGTGCTGGGATGCTGTGCAGGAAGGGAGGGATGCTGCTTTCCTCTTTTTCATTTATAAAATAATTATATTATTGTAAATTTATACATTGATCACTTACAGTGCATGTGAATATCCTTATATTATATATATTATCTCTATTACTATACACCCTTGATACTCAACCTTTTTCTTACTCGAGCCAAACTTCCGTTGATAATATCGCAACCAAAAAAGGGTATTTTGAATTCTTACTTGTTTCTTGTCATTTTTGTGAGGCGCAAATCTATCCTTCACAAATTTTCACAGTTTATCTGGGCCACTGGGCCACTCGGGAGGGCTCGGCGGGCCACAGGTTGACTATCAAGGCCACATACTGTCCAAGAACCATAAGCCTTCCGGTGTTACACACTTACGCAATATACTTTACGGTGTTTACAATACATTACCTTTTGTGTGCCTTAGCTCACTTCAGGCTACAATATATTGCAAAATATAACATATATATTTAGACAGTATATTTTCTCTTTTTCTTTTTTTCTTCTACTTGTCTTCGTCTTCTTTTTCTTCCCTTTTTCTCTTCATCCGCTATTTGTAATTATTACTTTCTCTTTTTGCTTTATCTTCTTAGTCTTCTTCAACTTTTGCCAAGAATGACAACAGCGTCTCCACCTCTGCTTGGCTTTCTCTTCGCTGCGCAGGGGGAGCCAGCGCAAACAACTCATCGGCAGATGATTCTCCCGTGCACTAAACAAACACCCTGTTGCCCGGGGGGCGAGGGGATGAAAGCGTTCGACGCCGAGCAAACATAATGCGCAATTCATGGTTGTCGGAGCGGAGATGATATCAGGGAAGGAAGGCTAAGTGGAACAATGGACGTGACACATTTCCTTATCTGTTTGACTTAACCGAGAGGCAGACGTCACGGCTCCAGATTGATAGCACGGGGTGAGACGAGCTACGCATCGGCTGGGCTGGGGCGGGGTCGGAGTGCAAAGGGGGCGCGTGGTACGCACTCTTTCCCATCGCCACAGCAATGGAATCCTCCGCAGTCCTTCCGTGGCCTCGCGACAGTGCAAATGGTTCCCCATAAAACGAGACACAAATGGCGCAGTTTCCCTCGCGTGATAAACAGTATACATATATTTATATACTTACATTTTTCCAATGACCTCTATACAGTGATATATTTTTATTGCTTCTTCCCTAGCAATTTTCGTATGTGATAAATTTTTTGAGTTGACTTTTAACTGTCGGGGGGCGGTCGGGGAGGGATGAAAAGAACGGGGAAGTTCCAGGGAACCTTTATGTTATCATTAAACGCGGTCACTTTCAAATGTTTTATCGATTTCGTCCACTCTTTTATGGGAGAGAAGAGTTTATTAAAGATGGAAGGGAAGATCGATTGGCCCCGGTGGAGGCTTTAATGACCGTCTTCCGAGTCGAAGCACGAGAACATGTGGAGCTTTGCTATGTTAAAATCTTTACATTCCATTGCTTAATCATATGGTCGGTCAAATTGGACATTCAAGGTTAGATGGGAAGCTGAAACTTGGTCAAATTGTTTGCTTGCGAAAAGAATCGGCGAGGAGTCAAAGGTCAAAATTAGTTTTTCGTCATTTTCAGTAAATCGGTAAATTCTATCGTAAAATTTAATACATGATAATAAAACAATACTTTCTTTTATAAAAGCAACAGTTTGAAATATAACGATTCGAAAAATTGGATGTGTTCTAAATTTAAACATTGGTCTCTTAAAAAAGAGACCAATTCTGTTCAAATTATGTACGGCCACACGGCAATACTTGAGCTTCAAAATATCGGGAGCCACGGGAGTGCGATTTTAGCAATTTTTCCCCATGTTTGAGGCCAAACAGCAACAGCTTTCTTCCCAACTTTGCTCGTTAAAAGACTTCATTTTGAGCTGTCGAACGCACATGGTTTCACTTCACAGAAACCATCCTGAGTGGCTAAAATTGGCCCACCAAAATGGCCATGTTAAAAATTGCCACAAATATGTCATTCTATTTTCTGAGTCATTATATCCCAGAAACGGTGACTTTTAGGAAGAAGAGTATTTTTACATTTTTTATAGATAATTTTATGCTCTATAATTTTACAATCAAACTTACCGATTTGGTGAAAACGGCGAAAAACTAAAATTTCATTTACCTTTGACGCCTCGTCAATTCTTTTCACAGCATCGGATCGTTGTTATACTTTTATAATTATACTCTGAAAAATTTTACCAATTTTCAGCTTCTTAGGAATTTATGTAATTTCATCCCTGATTATTTGAACTTATTTATTAGATTTATTCAAGTTCCTTTGTGTATTTTTCTTTGGAGTTGTGATCTTTCTGAGAGAGAGAGAGAGAGAGAGAAAAATGAGCACACAAAACCCGGCCGCAAAAGCAGGAAATTCTGCTGGTAATTTCCCGGGCGAGCCGAACTTCCCCTCCAAATGACTTTTCCACATTCCGGAAAACTCTGCCGCTCTTTCCGGGCTTCCTGCGAAAATGGAAATAATCGGAAAAATCATCACTGGCATTTGTTTGAATGGATTCGGAGTTTAATCACAACAAAGCACCCGTCAAACGATAATCCCCGTAAAGGTGAGGTCAAAAGTTTGCCTTGATTATGTTATTTAGTTTTATCGTTTTGAGTTTTATTGCGGTCGGGAGGGGAGGGGGCGAGGGGCGGCGAGGGTGGGAAGGGCGGAAGGGTCAAAACTGCAGGGACCAAACTCCTCCTCGCCGGGCGAAGACAGAACAGAAATGAGGATGATTAGCCATTTAGTCAGGATTTAAAAAAGTCAGGTACACCCCGGCGATGAGCACAAAAAATATCAAAGGAACGAACCTGAACTCGATAACTAGCGGAGTTAGATACGTCTGGCGATAACCGTCACGAATCGGTCCAGAACAGACAGGACACGATTTGTGGCCGCCCTCCCGCCCCCCGCTCCCTTTGAATCCATCTATGATAAGAAAAAATGAAAGCTGTCAGGGGGTGTGGGGGCCGGGGCGCAGCTGGCCGAAGGGGAGTCTTCCGGTCGTCCGCGATCTCTTGAGAAGACGGACGGTTGAGGAGATTTCTCGGAGAGGAGAGGGGCCACGGACAGACAGACAAACAGAACACCTACTTTTTTATGGCCAATAAAATTTTAGATTAAAAACATATTTTATTACAGACCTTTTCGTGACAAAATTTTATTTCATGGCAGTTTAGGCAATGACCGAATAATTTTTTCTCCAACGGGTGCTCCCCTCGCCATCTTCCACCCCCCACCCCCATTTCCAATCGCTCTACTCGGCTGCACCCTTCCGCCCCCGGCGACAACCATCTCCAAGCTCTTGACAAGATTTTTCTGTCTCCCTTTTATTCTCTATCTCATTCAATTATACATCTCTTTCTCAGCATTTTTTTCTTCCTTTTCCTCTTTCTCTTTCTCTCTTTATTTCTTCTCCTCTTTCACTCTCTCTCTCTCTCTCTCTCTCTCTCTCTCTCTATTTATTTCTTTCTTTTCCCCTCTCATTCTCACTCTTTCTTTTTACCCACTTTCTCTTTCTCTTTATTTCTTCCCTTCTTTCACATTGTCTCTTTTTTTTCTTTCTAGATTTCATCTTCATTTCTTTTTTCGTCCTCGCTTTAACTCTCTCTTTTTCTCTCTCACTCTATCTGTTTTTCTCCCTCTTTGCCTGTTTCTGCCTAACTCACACTTTTCTTTTTTGACTTTTAGAGGTATCACTCCAACTATCTTTTTTTTCTCCTCTTCGTCTCTGTCTCTCCCTCTCTAAGTCTCTCTTTCCACTGTCTTCTGTGTCAAAACACTCTCCTCACTGCACACAAAACGTTTCGCTCATCTCTTGCGTCTGAATTTCGTCATCGTCTCGGAAACTCCCGAAAAGGAGTGAGCAAAATGGGTTCCCTGGTGGCTGTCCCCCAAACGCCCTGGACAAATTCACGCCCTATTCTCAAGAAGAAATTCTAGTCGACAGCGTTTCTGCCGAACGCCCAACTTTTAGGGTCCCGCAAAGGCCGAGCTGTGCTCAGGGCGGGCAGGCGGGATGCAGTTGGAAAAAATTCCCGTTGAATAATGAAAGCTTATTAATCATTTGTCTCTCTCCCTCCGACGTTGCCTTTTGATTAATAATCAATTAACGGCCATTAATCATTCCGTACCTGCGCGGATATATTGTTTCTGGAAAGTTCGGCAACGGAGGTCCCCTTCGGAGATATTCAAAACGATCCGGTGGCTTTAACTTAAATTAAATGCACACCCTTCATCCGAAAAAATAACACGTAGCCTATATTATACTTTTATTTGTTAACTTATTTATATTAATGTAATACTAAAGTGAATTTACGCCCTTTCCTCGTTCCACCATTTTGTCGACAATTAATGTGCGTGTTTACACTGCGACCGGTACCTTTGAAGCGCTCTCTCGCGAAGGAGGGTCGTCGCGGCTCAGGTACCGGCCGCCGTACCTGAAAGAGACGGCCATCTTGCGAGGAACCCGAAATTAGGAGGTTGATTGGATCACGTAGTTGAGGTCCGTCGCGTAAGGAACGATGGATATTAAAGGTCGCATTTCGATGGGAATGACATTTGATGAGGCCCTCGTCGGTATTTCAATCTCGGCTGCGAGTATTGAGACCATGGCGAATTTAAAATGAACGAGGAGAGAGAGAGAGAGAGAGGTGTTTTGTCGTCCGCTCACCCCTGGCGGTGGGGAGGCAAAGGGAGAAGTGTTTGGAGGGTGGAAAACCTATAACACAAAACGAGATCAGAACAGACATTTTATTTTTTACCTACTTTTCTTCTTCTTCCTTTATTTCTCTCAGATGTCAGACCCCCATACTCGTGATATACAATAACATTACTCCGTCATTTTTTCATTCCTTTCAGACTCGGAGAGGACGGCCCATCTATTTGTATTTTAATAAGAAGCATGAGCCATCCAAGAATAGAAGCATAACGTCTCCGCCCGCAGCAATATGGCCGCCATGAGCGAAGGAAACTCCAAATAAATATCACGTCTCTCATAAAACACCCGACGAAGACACGCGCATTAATCAACAGAGCGGCCACTTACCCAAACTGGAGTAACGGTGGCGGCACCTCAAAGGAAACGACAAAGGAAACCTCCACTGCGCCACCCGCTCTCCTCCGCTCCCCCTTCGCCCGTGCACGTCGACGTGGCCGACAGCGATTCAAAGGGGAGAGAAAATGGTGCGGTTCGGTTGGGCGATCCGCGCCGATGGAGAGGAGAGGCAGGAAGGTGTTAAAGAGAAGAAGAGAAGAGATGGAGAAGCTTTAACAAAAGCAAAAAGCTACGACGAAAACTGTAGATAAATCGTTTAGGGAAAGCAACCATAAAAGAAGTGATCAAGTAAAAGAAGAAGAAGAGTAAGAGAGGAAATAAAAGAGAAGAAGAATAATAAAACAGATGGTGGTAAGGAGAAGAAAGAAGAGAAATAAAAAAGAAAAGCAGGAAAGATAAGAGCAAAATAAGAAATTTACGGGAGATTAACAAAAGTAAAAAAATATGGAAAGAAGAGAGTAATGATTACAAAAGAAGAAAAGAGAATAGAGAATAAATAAAAGAAGTAAAAGAAAGTGTCTCCATTCCCATTTTATATCTATTTAATGCGTCCAAGTGTATAAACTATAATTTTATACTCCCCTAATCTTGTTTATCACAATGATGCGAAATAGTTATACTCGGTGATCTCTCCGCGACAGCCGCCTTAATGCCCGAGGGCATAATAAAGCAATATATTATTGTTAATACCATATTATTATAATGGGCTTAAAATCCTCTCTCGAAGAAAATGGTAAAAAGTGAAAGTTTCCCTCGAAAATGTCTGCCCGCTGAGATTCAAATGGGGATCCGAGTCATTCGGTTGAATTTTAAAAGCGCCGCCATTAACATAACTCAGGGAGTTGGGGGCGGGTCGGGAGGCGGAGGGGCGGGGGCCATTTAAAAGCGGAAAACTAAGAGTTTTGGAGAGCATCCGAAAGAAGCGGCCATTATTCCGGGGAGAGAGAAAGGGGAGGCGTTGTTATGCGCGTATGGGCGATGTCACGTTCGGCGGTCACGCGAGGCCGCCGGGAGAGCAGACACTGTCACGATGAGGGCGTCTTGTGGTGTATGCTTTTTGTTGTAGTGCGTTCTAATGTCAGCTGCAGTCACTCGGGGCTTACAACGCTGTTCAGTACGTTCAGCAGAGGGGCGACTGTGGTTCAGTCTGTCGTGTGAGATATTGATTTATACAAATTCCTACCTTAATAATAAAAGAATGAGAAACGCAAATAAGAAAAAAATACATAAAAAGTATTGGAAGGACAGAGTGTTAAAATAAAAAAATTGTAATATGGTAAATAATTAAATGAGGAAATAACTTAAGATTATAAACAGTATCTGTCTGTTACTTTTATTTTTATAATGTTTGCCCTTAAAGTTTTTATTTAAATACGTCCAGTTCATACATTTGTTCTGTAAAAGAAGAAAAAACTAAAACTTTCTCCTGATATTTATATTATATTCGCCAAAGGATCGCTGACGTGATTGACGGGATGCTCTGCTGCTGCTGCTGTTGCTGTTGGCTGTTCACAGGTGCACCTGCCAGTTTCTCAACACTTGCGAGGCGAACGCGCTCATTTTTACTTCCGCTGTTGTCAGCAGCAAAGCCCCGTTTGAGACGCCGTCGTCATTCGCGCTGACAACCCCTGTTCAGCTGTTGCCTGAACCCATTAAAGGGAAGGAAGAGATAACTAATTGGGTGCAGAGTACTGTGCTGTGTGAGGGGGAGAGGATCGGTTGGTGGATCGGCGGTGATCGTCTTCTGGTTGTCCGTTTGGGGAGAGGCGTTCGAGGCGGTTCTAGAAAGGGAGATAAAAATGAAAATCGTCAGCTTAACAAATGAAGAACAACTCGTAACATAAATAACGCATAAAAACACAAAAGATAAGCTCGATACAGGTTCCGACCTGAGTAGATAATGGATATTTAAGAGTTAACCGAGTGCAAAAAATAAACACAAGACTGAACACGGTAAACAATAATTGTCGGCGGTGACTCACAAGAAGACGCCCAATCGCTTCCCGTACGACAGGGGCGGACTGTCCGCTATGCACTCCGAGCGGGGCGTCGCCTCGTTGGGGGCGACGGGGGCGACGGAGGCGATTCCTTTCTCATTTTTCTTCCTTCTTTTTCTTCTCCTTCTTATTTTTTACCGTCTTTTATGTCCTTTTCCTTCCTTTTTTCTTTCCTTTTCATTAGTCTTTCTCAAAAGCCGAGACAAAGACAAAGACAGGATCGAAATGGATGGCTGAAAGGCGAAAAGCTCAGAGAGAGATAGAAGAAACATTGGACAAAGAGAAAGAGGAAAGAGGTCGCCCGTCTTAGTTGAAATATCGCAGTCCAAAGGCGGAATGAAAAAAATAGGTGAGCTAAGCTGAGTGAGCACACCTAAGTGAGCGAAGGAGCGAAATCCCAGAGGTCCAGACCGAATTTAAATGCAAATCAGCGCCTCGGATTAACACTCATCCATTTCACAATAAACCGATTCGACAGTCGATAAAAAGATAATCGAGTGGCAACGCATTCACAGAATGGAGGTGAACATGTTCGCCAACAGACCGCTCAGATTTGTATGTAACAGCCATCGCCTCCTGCTTTATGGCTTCCTGTCTCATTCCCCGGCGGTGTTAATCCTCCTTTTATAAATATTCATACCGCCCGCCGCCCCCGCCACGGCCCCTCTTTCAGCAAAGACGTGCAAAGACGTTCGTCTCTCAAGGTGGCAGCCCTTCGGGGAAAATTCTGACTCGCAGCAAAACAACTCCTATCAGTCGCGTATCAGATAAAAGCTTTATCTGCGGCTCATTTATCTGCGGGCCATTGCGAAAGAGTGATTCGACGAAGAAGAAAGTTGGTCGCTGCCAAAGCTCAGTTCCAACGAGGGAGGAAGATGAAAATGGGGAAAGCGAGTGAGTGAAAAGGAAGGAAAAGAGAAGGGGAGAGAGAGAGGGGAAGAGAAGCTTAAGAATATGTGGAAAAGTGAGAAAGAAAGAGAAAAATAAAGACTGGAATAAATTAATAATTAAATAAAGAAGTACAGATTTATATAGAATTAGAATGAGAGAGAAAGGTTAAGAGAGCAAGAAACTGTGAAAGAGAGAGAGAGAAAAGTGGATGAAGAAATAGGGAAAGGAATAAATGGCAAGAAGAAGAGAGAGAGAGAGAGAGAGAGAGAGACTGTTTACGTTGAGCAAAACTTTTCCTCCCCACTGAATATTGTTCAGGAACTTCTGTTCAGCGATGAGGAGGTCCTCCCCTGCCCTCTTGAGCCATTATTCAGCCGAAGTCCTCCGTCTCGGCTTTTAATGGCTTAATTAACTTAATGTTGTTTTAATAAATCACTTTGAGTGGAAATGGCGGAAGTCGTCGGATCGAAATGAGTCACTGAGCCAAAGTCTCGGCCGAAATGCCTCGGATGCGCACTCGAGCGAGTCAGCAGTGCGGGAACGTGAGACCGTGTGGGTGCTCACATTCACCTCATTCCCCACGACACGGGCGGCATCTCTTGGTTGCCTCGTGCATCGGTCTCTCCCCATCTCCCTTTCCTTTTTCCCCACCGCACTCCCACTCATTATTCCGCCGGAGTGTAATTACACTTAGTGCAGCTTCCGCCCAGTGGAGGTGCACTTCCTGCCGGGTGCGCTCAGCAGTCTGCGGGGCGAGGGAGCGGTCCTGTTCACGAGTGAGGGACGCGTTGGCATGTCCGAAATTCATTAGTGGAAAACCACAGAGTGAGCGCAGGAAAAGTATTATTGAGTTAAATGGAAGCGAGTGAATCGAAGACCTTGAATCCGAGTGAACATCTCGATGAGTATAATTTGCTTTGATAATGAATCCAGAAAATGATGAAAGATTAGCTTGGACAGTGGCGGAGCCGGCCTGGAATCGTCCGACTCCGGACTGGCCAGCGACCAGTGAAATGAAACCCTCTTGGACACACCCCCGTTAATAATGGGTTTCCTGGTTCCACGTCTCCTTGATATTTAGTCAGCGTGGCTGGTTGTAGCGGGAGGGGCGGGGCGGGGGCGCGGACCGGGACCAAGGACGAGGAGGCCTGGATGACCGAGGAGCGGGCGAAGGGCCTCCGGGGCGGCCTTGGTCGCAGAGAGCGCGGGCTTTCCTCTGGTTGTAGGTGGTCTGGTTGTTGGTTGTTGGAAAGTCAAAGCAGGTTGTCTGGAGGCCGTGAAACTCGTTAGAGTGACGTGTGGGTGGTGCTGGGAACGTCGATGCTTCGGACTAATTAATTAAATAATGAGCCCGCGGGCCAGTGGGTCAGTGGGTGAGGACACTTTATACTGCATACTTTATTCATTATACAGTATAAATACAGATAATGCTATATGAGATTTAATTCAAGAGAAGTATTCAGATGTTCCAGTTATTAAAAGATACAAAAGTGTGCACATTTTCTTACTAAGAGGAAACAACATTCGAGTGCATCGCCCGCTGCTGTCGACTGACATAATTTCAAGGCCAATGTCCGCGGACAACGTGGTGCCATATCAGCCCATAATTGTTTCCCAAGTTATCAGATCTTAAAATTTGTCTCCCTTATCAGCCAGTCCCTCCTACAATAAAATCTCTGCCACTCTCATGCGCAATGCAGTTCCGACGTCGAAATGAGAGCGGGAGCTTCTGCTGCTGTCGAGGGGCTTCTGCTGCTGCTGTGCACCTGCGTCCTCGCCGGGCCAGCCTCCGTCGAGGAAGACGCCTTCCTCAACATGGTAACCTTCTTCCCGCCCTCCCCCGGGAGGGGATGAAGAAAGGCATGCTCATTCACCTCTGCTTTCAGACGGGGCTGGCCAACAAGTACGGCTACCCCATGGAGACCCACACGGTGGAGACGGAGGACGGCTACCTGCTGACGATGTACAGGATGGCATACGGCAGGGGGTGCGGCCCGGGGGAGAAGAGGAAGGCGCCTGTGTTGCTGCAGCACGGTCTCCTCAGCAGCTCGATCGACTTCTTGATCATGGGACCAAGGACGTCTCTGGGTGAGTGTATTCTGCAGCGACAGCGTTTCCGGATTTATATGGGTATAATTATAAGGCGAGGGGAGAGTCAAAGTGAGTCCTGCATTATACTTTATTTTCAGAGATTGGCTAGTCGGATTATCATTGTTTCTTCTTTTATCTCCTTTATCTGGTTTTTTATATTTTGTGCATTGCATTAATATCGGCGTCTGCAAGCGACAGACTGAAATCAAAATCCACACAAAACCAAAAAACATGATTTGAGACAGGCTACATTTTGGCGGACAAGTGCTACGACGTCTGGTTCGGGAACAACAGGGGAAACAAAGAGTCCAGGAAGCACCGGCATTTCCACCCCAAAGAGAAGGACTTCTGGGAGTTCTCCTGGCACCAGATGGGCGTCCACGACCTCCCGGCCCTCGTCGACCACATCCTCAACACCACCGGCCACCCCCACCTCCACTACGTCGGCCACTCCCAGGGCACCACCCAGTTCTTCGTCTTCGCCTCCCTGCGACCGGAGTACCACCACAAGATCCGCACCATGCACGCCCTCTCCCCCGTCGTGTTCATGGACCACCTCAAGAGCCCCTTGGTCAGGGGGGCGCACGTGTTCAGGGACGCCATTGTGGTGCGTAGGAGCTGCTGTCGTGTTCTGCTGCGTCCGGCGGCTGAGCCTCCGTTTCTGGTTGCAGAAGATCACCGACGAGCTGAAAATCTACGATCTGCCGGGCGACAGCATTGTCAACAAACTGGGGATAGCGCTTTGCAAGGATGAATACCCGCAGTTCCAGGATTTGTGCTGCAGCATCTTGTTCCTGTGGTGCGGGTTCGACCAGGAAGAAGTGAATAAGGTGAGCGATGTCTGGCTCGGAGAATCCTTCCTGGAAGTGCAGACGTTGGGAACTGTTTCAGACGATGCTGCCGGCCATAATCGGGCACACTCCCGCAGGAACAGGGAAGGGACCGATGATTCACTACTCTCAAGGAATAGATACGGGTGAGTGCGCTGCTGGCATTTTATAGGCTGCTGTTGCCAGCAGGAATTGTTTTCCTGTTTTCCTGCTGATCCAACCATTTATTTCGCAGTGAAAATCAATGGTTTTTTCCTTCTTTTAATATTCTTTTTCTCATCATCATTATTTTCCCTCTCGTCTTGTTTCTTCTTTTTCTCTTCTTATTTTATTACTTTATTCTTTTCATTATTCTCTCTTCTTCTTTTTAGAATTAATATTCCTTTGTTATTTTTCTTTTCTTCTCCTATCTGTTTTTCTCTTTTTTTCCTACTTCTTCTTCCTTGATTATTTTTTGCTTCTGTTTTTCTTCCTTCTTTTTTCCTCTTTGTGTTCGCTACTAACCTCAACAAGTCCTGCCATCCTAAGGATAAGAATTGAACTTTTGCAGGGGACTTCAGACAATTCGACTACGGGAAGAAGATCAACCTGAAGGTGTACAATAACTCAAAGCCGCCCAGGTACCCCATCGAGCAAATCAAGGTCCCCGTGGCCATCTACTACGGGCAAAACGACTTCCTCGCCGCCCTCGAAGACGTCGCCAGGTTCGCCAGGCTCCTGCCCAACCTCATCGAAGACTACCTCGTGCCCTACTCCAAATTCAACCACCTCGACTTCCTCTTTGCCATAGACGTCAAGGTACTGCTCTACGACAGACTGCTTCAAGTTCTTGAAAACCACTGAAACCGTACGTTGCCTTTTAATTTCACCCATTACAATGAAAACTGAGTCTCTCTCTCCTTTTCTCTGTTATACTTTTCCTCTCTCTCTTTCATTTCCGCAGCGAATGGCTAACAACTGCGCCCATCACTTCCGTCTTCACACCCAGTGCCCAACTCGTGAGGGGGAAGTGGCACGACGACGGCGCCATGGCCAAAACGACGCCTATTATGTTTAGACTTAATATTGGCCGTAATCGGTCAGTGAACCAACGGCGGTCCGTGACCTCATTCGGGATGGCTTCACAGGGTTATCCTCGATGTTTCGGTAGAGGTAGGGGATGAAGGGGTGTCGCATTTTTCTGCAACCAGAAGACGCTCTTGCTTCTGCCTTTCCATGAGAATAACTTGAAACGAATATAGAATGAACTCCTGCTTTATTATTATAATGCAGTTTTGGTTACAATTAAAATTTTGTATTTAATTATTACACTTGATTGCCCTTTTCACTTTGATATGGAAAACTCTCCAGTCCCACAGAACTTGTGCCACATGGCAACACTGGGAAAGCTGCCCGAAAGAGGCGGCCGAGAGGAGATAACCCCAGGAGCCCAATTGGGGCAACGGAGGGGGGCACCTCTCCCGGACCCATGGACCCCTCATGGGGTTCATGGAGGGGGAGGGAACGGAGACGGTAAAGGGCGATAAAGACGAATAAAAAATAATTAAAATCCGGGTCTGAGCGTTGATAAAACAATCGAGTCGAATTCTGAAATGAATTTGTTATGCGAAATGCAAATGCGCGACGTTTCAAAACTCCGCAGGCGAACGATCTCATGCTTAGCTTAGGCGTTCGACGGTTTTCTTACCTCACATCGAGAAATTAATTTATTCGCAAAAATACACGTGTTACATTTACCGTGCTAAATAAATAAACAATGATTAATTGCTTAATTAATTAAAAATAAATACAGACGAATGTGGTATTGAATACAAGTGCGGGTTAAAACAAAATTAAATAAAAAATGAAAAGCAGAGGAGGGAAACATTGGCTGACACTTCAGTGGATATCTTATGCTGTGTGCTGACACAACCCCGCCACCCTCGCAGAAAAGCCGATTAATGAAAAGTAAAGTAAAGTAAAAATTAAAAGTATAAATTTATATAAAAATCCCGATTCCAATAATTAAACAGTGTTTCTTTATTGGTCTATTTGGTATGTATGTACACCGGGAAGAGGCTAATTGATTGTTAAAAATTAACGATAAATAAATAAATACATAAACGTGCTCTCGACTTCGTTTGATGTCCGTTAATTTAAGCGCTGTTGCCGAGCCTAACAGCGTTGCCAGATTGCCCTCGTCTCAAGTTATTACTTAAGGGATCTCCCCCCGAAACACAAGAAAAAATTGTGAAATTCCGCATTCACGGGGGGCTGAAGAATAACGCGAAACAAAAGATTTTCCTCCCCTCGCCCCCGCCCTCCCTCCTTTTAAAATCCTCAAGTTTTTTAAAAGCACAATAAAGTCCCGAAACAGTTTATAAAGACTTTGTTTCTGCTTTTCTACTCCCTTAATTATGTTTCCTGTCGAGATTTTTCTCGTTAGCACTGTTTAGAAATATTGCTTCGGGGCGTGGAAATTTCTTCTTTTTCTCTTTCGGAAATTAATAATGGCAGAATTTTCTTTACCGCCCCCTCCCGCCCCTCCCGCCCGCCTCCTCGAAAAATCAATTCCACTAATAAGAAAACCGCTTGTCGCGGATCTCCGCTTCTCTCGCACACCATACACGGGTGTATACAGTGGTATACAGTGGTATACAGTGGTACACAGTGTGCAGGCCACTTGGTTTTTTCTTTTTTCTTTTCTTCTTTTCCCCTTTTTCGTTTTTTTCTCTGCAGTTTCGCTTTTTCTCGGTTTTCTTCATTTGCTCTATTTCACCTTTTCCCCCCGTTTCCCTTTCCTCTGCTTTTCCTGTGGCATTTTCACATTTAAGAAGGCACATTTATTCCTTTCTCACTTTTGCTTTTTCTAATTACGCATCGAATGACAAACAAATTGGAAAATCAACAAAAGTTGTTTGAGAAGACAATCTGTGCGACATCTAACAACGGAACCATCTAAACCTCATAAATGCCCAATGTTGAAAGTTGCAGTTGAAAGCGTCATTACATTCGGCATACATTACGACCGCCCTGACCGCCCCTCAAGCACAATTCCACCGCGTCAATGCTTCAGGACACAGACGCCCCACATGTAAACAAATTAAGGCTCTCCTAATTACGGGCTAATTGCTGAGTGGGCTCCTCCCTGCACCGACAGTCTCGCAGGGGCTTCGCCACTCGATCGACCCTTCCGCCCCTTCCGCCCCGTCGCCCCGTCGCCCCCCCCAACCGGAACGCCTTTAAATAACCGGTCGAGCCCCAATGCGAAAAAGTTTAAAAACCCGGAAAAGCATAAATGAGCTAATAAAATCTGTCACGGATCGCTTCATTTATTGTCACTCGATCGGCGGAAATCCTCAAATCTCGAGAGTAACGACTGGAAAAGTTGCCGCCCCCTCGCCCCCGGCCGCCCCGCCCGCCCCCCTCGGAACGTCAACAAGTGAAATGAATCCAATTTACTCCTTAATTGCATTAAGTAACGTAATTGGCAAAATTATTCCTTCCGAGCGGCGTGGCGGGGGCGAGGGCGAAGGGGCGCAAGGGGCGCAAGGGGCGCCACCCCACGAACCTGCCCGGCCAGGTGCGACGTCGTTAACTCGTTTACAATGCGGCTCGCGTCTCGCGCCTTCCGAGGCGATAAATTACACGGAAATACGGGACGTCCTGCACGATAAGGGTCACCCAGTTGTGCGTTTGCGTGGAAGTGCGTGGACACTCATCTTCCTGTTGTTTGGGGGGGCGGGGGCGGGGGGTGTTTGTCGAATAATTGGGTCGAGTCGTGAGCACAGGACTTCCGATTCCGAGCGTTGAGACAATCGGTTGTGACTCGTTATCGTGTCCGGTTGGCCGAAAAAGAAGGCAGAGCACGTGGGCATAAAGTAGATAATTTATTCATCCCCAGGGAGGGGAAGGGGGAAGTTGCGCCCCTCCTCGTGGAGGGGTCTAAATGACCGCTGCATCACATTGCGTTCTCCATTTTGAGATTAGAAATGATTTAATTGTGGAAGTGTCGCATTATTCCCTTGTATTCCCTTCTTTTTTGTTTTTATCCGTTTTTTCATTTTTCCGTTTTTTCCTACTTTTCATATTTTCCCGTTTTCTAGGAATGAAAAGTAAAAATATTCTTCTCAGAACTATTATTCTATAATTTTCCTTCTCCTCTTCTTTCTTGATTATTTTCTGCTGCTACTTTTCTTTCTTTTCTTCTTTTTTCCGTCTTCTTCTTTTTACTTCATATTTCTGACTGCGATTATCACCTCCTCGCTTTGTTTCCATTTCCAACCGCAACAACCACTTTCCACGGGTGCCACTGTCCTAGGCACAATATAACAACTGAACTTTTGCAGGAGACTTCAAACATAATCTCCGCCGCAATTAAAGGATATGAAGTAAAAATAAAAAAATTAAAGTTTAAGGGAAGAGTTGTTTTCACTGGGTGTCACAAAAAAAAACAAAATGCATAAACAAAAACGTTTCATTAAAGTCGCCCGGGGGTAAAAATTACCCCTTTGGCTGTTGTAGTGTTGTAGTGTCATAAAATCAAACGCAAATGACGGATTTCCCCATAAACAACATCGACGTCCTCTCTTCTTCGACGACGAACGGTCCACACCCCGTCTCCCGTCCCCCGCCCCCCGCCCCCCCCTCGCCCCCTCGCCCCCGGGCCACCGCATTAAGGCACGGTGTATATTGTTTGCATATAAGTGGGCTGCTCGAGGTCGCCTCGATAACAATTCAAGGTTCTTCGAACGCAATCACATCATTTCCTGTGAGCGGCTCTGCATACCTTTTAATCTTGGAAACTCTGATTGTTTAGGAAACGTTCTCTTATCGATATCTCCGAGGTGACCTTGACTTGTTCAATGCCGTTCTGATTACAATTATCTCCGCTCCCCGAACGATTGTCCCGCATTAATAACACGCTTCGATGGCTGCAACGTCGTCGGGGGGACATACATACATATTCATTTATTTTATACTAACTTTATATTGACCAACAAAATATAACTCGCCTTCTCCCGCCTGTAGTTATAATCATACTAATCAAGGTATAATTGTATAATGTGATTCTTATTTATATTTGAGGTTACATAATTTCCTAAAATCATTGAAAATTGTTGAAATTACTCAGGGTATAATTATAAAAGCTTATGAAGATTGTAATATATATTTTTTCTTATGTGGGAGATTATGACTCAAGTTTTATTGCTCAGTGTTATTATATCTCTAGGTATTTATAATAATTTTTGTCAACAATTTTTATTTGTTTATTTAATTAATGTTATGTATAACAGGGAGGAGGCGAAAGGGGAAGAAAGAGGGGGAGGAGAGGCGAGGGCGAAGAGTTCGCCTTCTGCTGTTTCGGCGCCAGCATTGTTTGCTCTCGAAGCGGCAAATTTTAATATAAACTTAGTCATGTGAAAAGGCTTTGGGAACGGGTCGAGGGAAGAAAAGAGTTGCAGGGGAAGAAGGAAAGAAGTCCGGCTTTTCCCTTCATCCCTCCCCGCCCTACTCGGCGATAACTCCAACGCCCCCTGCCGGAACACCTTTGTGCTCCCCGCCCCTGCCCGTGCTAAACAAAGATTACTAATGTCACAGATAACAAAAAATGTTGGCAACAGTCATTAACTGCTCCTCTTTTAATAACTGCCCACAGTTTCGAGGCTCATTAACCATTAACCTTGGCACACACCTTGGTCTCAGGCTCTTCCATCGCAGCCACATCGCCGCGAATGCGCCTTTCGGAGTGTTCCCTCGGGAGAGAACGCCCAGCCGCTGCGGGCGACGAGGGACAGGAAGGCGGCACTCATGTTCTCTTTGAAACCTTCTTCTCAACATAAAAAATGGAACGAATAGATAAAAACATTCCATGTGGTCAGCCATTCATTAAAAACTTCTCGTCTGAGGGCTTGGCTTCGTGTGCTACAGGTCTGCATCCGATATCAGATTCTGGTTTTGTAGGCTCCCACAGGACAGCGCCGCGGCAAGGCGTCCAGGAGGAGAGTTCGGCTCATGTCAGCACTCGGAGTGAGTGGGGAGGGCAGCGGGGTGAGGCTCTCGGGCGAGGGCCTCTCGAAGCGGTTCAACGGATGCCACTCTCGAGGAAGGCTTCGGCCCGAAATTAGCCAGACAAAAGGGAGTCAGTTGTTGGCACAAAAAAGTTTCTTCGAGTGGATAACATTGAAGCGTCAAGAACACTTTTGTCTCACAATCACAACTTGAAGTGAAACTCAAATTGAAAAATATTCATTACTTGAGATAAATAAAAAATATTTTTTAGGTCTGACAGGCAAACTTTTCATGATTTTTTCCACTTGAAGTCATCGTCCGAATTTCGCCTCCCCCGCCCTCCCCCGCCCTCCCCCTTTTCCCATTGTTCCCCTTTGTTTACCGGATGCTTCTCGCCGTTGTAGTGGCCGTCTTCTCTCGCCTCCTGCCATGAAACCGCGGCCGGATTGTGTTTGTCGAGGATGTTGTTGGCAGAGCCATCGATCGAGAATCGGCAAGGCTGGATGGGATGCGGTGATCGGGAGGAGGCGCCATTTTGTGGATGGATTCAAGATGGAGGGCTCAGGGTCGGAGGGGGCAGACAAGTCCAAGGCCGACGTTTTCAATTTTTCTAATCTAATAATCCGTTTTAGGGCTAAGAGATTATAAGTTTTTTTTTTCTTCTCATCGTCTTCTCTCTCTCTTCTTTTTTATCACTCTTTATTTTATGTCTATCTTCTTTTATTTTTCTTCTCTTTCTCTTTGTCTTCTATTTTCTCTATCAATTTTGATACTATAAGATAGAAAATCTTTATCTCTTCTTCTTCCCTTTTTCTTCTTTTTCTTCTCTTTCTTCTCCCTTTTTCTTTTCTTCCCTGTCTTTTATATTTACATTTCTGTTTTTCTGAAAAAGGCGAAAATTTCCGGAGTGAAAAAAATAAAAGCAATGCCTATAATTAAATTTTATAATCGGTGAAAACATATAAATTATGTATATTTTTTTATTCGTTCCCTCTTATTTCAAAACAGGAATTGCAAATATTTTCATTAAGGAATTAAAGTATACATTTATACTTAAATCTTCTCAGTGCAAAGTCCTTTACTTTTTAGACTTATTTTATATTTTTCCAAGCTTTTATTTATACAATTGTGAAAAACTAATGAATCCATTTATTTTTTCTTCAGTTTTACTACTAGAGAAATTCCTCTATTTATTATCATTTTTCTGGAGAAGAAAGAAAAAATGAAAAGAAAATCTTCCGAGGCGTCCTCCGGCCCTGAACGACGCCCAACAGGCACATCCGAGCCCCGAGAGTCCCCGACCGACACGAATGCGTCTGAACACGAGCTGGAAATGTCGTCCGCCTCAAGGGGTCAAAGGTCACCAGAGAAGACGATCTCTCGCGCGAGGAGGAGGCCAACATCTGCTCGCCTCGCCGCTCGTTACTGCGTCACCTCGATTATACATATACAAAACGTATTTCCTTCAAAGGTTTCCATTCGTGTTTCAGATGCGGTTCAGTGAAAAGACGTAACGAGCTCACGTGGCAGGAGACGATCGGGGCAGTCGTGCCAACCCCCAGCGCACGAACGCCGAACGGCCACAGAGAACGGGGGTGCATCACTTGATCAATCGACATGTATAAAAATTTGGACCGAACCCATAAATAAAGGGCACAAAAGGAAATTTGTCTTTCGCCCCCCGCCCCATCACGCGGGGATCACTTTTATTCCAGACGCAAAGCCACATTTGGGATTTTGGCTGGGTTCCTTCGGGGTTTGGGGGTGGGGGCAGGGGCGGCGCTCGGGGGATCCCCGTCCGGGGCGGTTGGGCCGCCCTGGGGAGCGAGCATCTGTGCCGCGCCGTGGCCTTCCTTCTTTCTGTGGTCGAAAGGACCTTCGAATTTTTTGTCGGGCGATTTCTTCTGCATTCCAAGGACATCCGGTTTTGGTCGTTGACTCTCTTGGCCATGTAGCTCTTCTGTCTTTGCTTATGCTAATTTCCGTGGATCGGGTCGGGTTCGGTTTCCAGGTGCACCGCGAGTCGGTCTGTGGTCATTTCCGTCGTGGTCGAACGCCCGCAGCGTTCGGATTGGCCGATGACATTCATATTAGTCAATTATTGGCCGTTGTATATATCATATTGATACAAAGTTAAAATATATACAGTATGTACTATTATAAGTACGTTTTAGTATGGAACAGTTAATGTAATAATTAATATTATATAAAATAACAAATATTATACGAAAAATACTCGTTTGGGTTATTTGATAATGATTCAGAATGAAAAAAACTGGAATCTATGTATATTATTTGATATATACTGTATATGCATTATTTTAGTTTTTGTTTTTCTTTTGAAGTTTACAAAATCACGCAAAATACAATACAATTGGCGAACATTATTACGAATACATTTTTAAATTTTTGCTTTGTATATTCATATGCATTACTTCCCATAAAGGCGAAAATATCTTCTTATTTTTGATTTATACATATAATATACATTATACATGTATAACTATGATTAACCATATGAATTAGATAAAATCTATCCGGCTTTATCTGTGAGCTTTAGACATAATAGACATAGACAAGAAAAACGGTGCAATTTATTAAAAATAATAAATAAATACTGAGTAACTAAATGTTATATATAATATTATATTGTTAAAAAAAAACACAAAACAGTGCGTTTTCATCGAACTCATTCACCAGAATTTCCCTCTTTCAATGTACCTGTCGTCTGCTTTTCTCCATTCCAGGCAAAAAAGATTTCCCTCGAGGTGACCTTCGGCTGTCGTCCTGTTGCCATCTACGCCCTCCCGCCCACCTAAAATTTAACAACGCCTTTCAAAAACCTCATTGGGCGGAGCCTCGCAAAAGTCGTGACCGGAAACAACCACTCAAGCAAATATTCGGCCGGACAGTCTTCTTCCACTGCATCCCCACTGCTCCGCCCCCGAGGGCGCCCATCTCACCCATGCCTGGCCTTGACTCCTCAAGAGAGAGAGAGAGAGAGAGAGTCGATTATGTCGATCGGCAATGGAGTGCCATCGATGGTGTGTCGAGGCGCGTGCCTCGATAAGGATCGGGCGGAGGGCGGTGGCGGTGCCGACAAGGCCGCCCTGGGCGATGAGCAACAATTTGTGCCCCCTTTGAGTTTATAAGAGAGCGGGAAAATAGGGAGACTTTGCTGTGGTTGCTGTCGGATGAACCGCCCGACGAGGGGGCGGCTGCCTTGGAGGGCTTCATTAAGCTGTCAGGAGATTATTTATCGCGGGCGAGTCCGACGCCATAAAAAAGAATTGGACGTTTCCCGAGAGAGATAAAACGGGGTGTAGTTGGCCTGGCCAGGTTTTCAGGTGCGGTTGCAGCCGAATAAACAAAAAACCTGCCACCATGAAATGATTATGCAATCTGATAGGAGCAAATTGGTCACCTACAACGGCGCAAGGCCGAAGAAAAACTCACTTCGCCGCCGGTGGGGCTTATCAGTGATAATAGGCGGCGTGGGCGGCGAGGGAAGGCGGAAATGGGCGGTCGGGAGGGAAGCGCCAATGACTGCGTGGCTGCGAATGCTTCGCCCCTGTGCCCCGAGAGGCGACTCCGGGAGCAGAAGACGCGGGTCGCCCCGGGGGCGGATTCTCAGGTAGGGGAGGCCTCTGGGCGATGAGTGAAGGGAAACATTTGGGGACGGGCGTGAGAGAAAAGTTTGTCGGAGTTTCCCCCAAGTTTCCCCAAATACGGGAAACTTTTTTGATTTGATTAATTTTCCAAAGTTTAGTTTAAAAGTTTCATCTTTGTGAAAGTGTTTTATAATGAGCTGCGGTTTTAACATTTCACAATTAAAGTTTCATATCGAAAGGGCGGGCTTTTCGCTCCGTCGCCCCTCGTTTCGTCGCCCGCCGCGAGTGTCGCTGCTGTCGTCCCCGGGCGCCCGAGGGGGCGGTTAATGAAATGGCTCGAGAGAGAGAGAGAGAGAGAGATCGATGATGATAGTGCGAAGAAAGAAGTCATTGTGATGTCAAAATGAAAAATCGTCCTTGATAGGAGGACAAAGAGTCTGATTGTGGGCATTCTGCTCTGCTCGGAGACCTCTTGAACTTGTTTGGGGGAATGTGGACATGTTTGGGGGAGGGGGGGGGGGGCGAAGGGGGCGAAGGGGGCGATGGGCGTATCGGTTGTGTTCGGGGCAGAAATGAACGCAGGTTTTCGCACTTGATTTTTATCTGCGAAAACTTTGTGAGCAAAATATTTTTTTAACTGTTCAAAATGCGGTTGAAATTGAGAACAAAAGATAATTTTGTGGTGAAAAATTTCAAAATTTTCAAAAATATTTCTAAAACAAATAAAAAGCCAACATATGAGTAAAAGATAAAATAAATAAGTACCGATATTTAAAATTCACAGAAATTTTTGAATTTTTCAAACGCTTCAAAATGTATAATACACAAAAAATACAAAATGATTATATCTCTAGTAGTATAATAGTATAGTAGTATATCTCATTTGGCCCTTCAAGGCCACCAAAAATTAGCTCTCAATCTTTCCCTCTCTCTCTCTTTTCTTTATTCTCCATTTTCTCTTTTTCCACTTTTTCCCATTATTTTTTATAATAACCGTTAAAGTATAATATACTATTAAATATTAACATTATACACTAATTACGCATACTATATACTGATATTATACCATAATTCTACAGAGAATTTTAACGTAACAAACAAATTCAGGCTCGTCTGTGAATAAACCCAATAAAAGAACGGAACCTGATGATTTGAAGGGGTGCCCCTTTGCACCCCCGACACTCGTGGGGGGTGGGGGGGTTGTTTATTCGGGAGGGGAGGGTTACGGGAGCGAAAACCCAAAATCAAGAGCGAAAGCTGTCGGCGCGAAAGAAATTAAGATGTAAACCGAATGATAATTTAAAAGCGAACTCGAGTGAGAGCAAAGGGGTTTTTGCCTGGAAAATTACAAATTAGTTGTTGGGGGTGGGCGGGGGAGGGGAGGGGAGGGGAACCCCAAAAACAAAAACTCTTTTGACGTACACAGATCCTTTTTCAATATTTGAATAATTAATTAAAAGCCAACAGTGCTGAATATAAAATATTCATGTGGGGGATGACGGGGAAAGATGGCGGGCGGGGCGGCGGGGAAGCGAGTGAAAGGGGCGATTCGGAGGCCGCGCAGCCGGAAGAGGCGAATGTGGGCCAGCGGAGGACACGTGTCCCGCGCAAAAGACGACTCCCGCAAACAGTTGCAAAATGTCCACGCGAACGCGGTTAAATAATTCATGGAGGTCGATAACCTGCACAAATGGCGAACCTAATGCAAAATCAATTAACTCTGGGGCGACTGGAAAAGCCCAAGTTGGGGCGCATTCTGGAGCTTCGCTGTGGGCGGTGGCTGTCGGGTGCGGGGCCGCAGCGCCCCCAACGCTTGCACCGGCCATTCGCCCCCTCCGCCGGAAAAAGTAAAAAGATGAATGATTTTCTTTTATAAGCTCATAAAATTATCATTTTATCATGGTTTGGGAAATGGATTTCCCTCTCGGCCGCCCCCGCCCCCGCCCCCGCCCCCGCCCCCATCTCTCCCCCTCGCCCCCTCGCGCTCTCAAAACTCAAAAAATTGAAGCTTAATTTATTTATCTCTTTTTCTTTCTTCCGCTTTCTTTTATCTCGGCGGGGGCTTCGGGGGCGGGGGCGGGGGCGGGGGAGGAAATGCGTTCGTTAGGAAAAATAAGGTGAGAAAAACGATAACAGAATTCAGACTCCGCTCCGCTTCGGATGATAATAATTTGCCTTCCGCCTATCCGGTTTTACCTTTGTTTGTTTGCCTTTCGGTTCCATTGTTATTGCTTTTGTTTCTGGGGGCGGGGGGATGAAATAAAATGGAATAAAATGGAATAAAATGGAATAAAATGAAATAAAATGAAATAAAATAAAATAAAAATGCGCGGCCCTCGTCGGAGCAAATGGCGTGGAAATTTTCCCCTCAAGTTTAAAAGTGGAAATTGCAGTTGGTGTCCCACTTTCTGTGGGATTTCTGACTCCCGAAGCGATTATCCGCCCCCCGCGCCCCCTCGCCCCCTCGCCCCCACCACAATGCACAAATAATGCCTCTGTCGCCTCCGGAGAAAATGTTTGTTTGCTGTTATTAATTAATTGCATGTTTGCATCTCGGAAATACAATTGTCTTCTTCGACTTCCTCCATTTCTAACTATGCAAGTTAATTGTAATTATAAATAAAAGCTCAAATCAACTTCGGAACTGACGGCCGCCATTTTGAAATGATGCAAACGCGTCGAAATTTCAGGAATTTCACACGAGACTCTCCGAACGGGCGAACGCCAAAAAGCTTTTAAACAAAATGGAAAAATAAAGTAAAAAAATGTCGACGGTTTAATAGAATATTCAGAGGCCGTCGCCGCATATAAATATACATATATAATAATTAATAACTGCTCCGATTTTAATATTATTTCCTGGGCTTGGGGAAGGGCGGGGGATGAAGGGACGTGGACGGCAGGAAATGGGCCAACTCCCTCCCCTCCGCCATTTTGAATGAGAGTGTAACGAGTTTGTAAATTAGTATGACGAAGTTGTTTTTGCGGCATTTTCCTTAAATCAAGACATTCTTTCATTTCCTCCCTTTGTCTTTGACAGCCTCCCCCACTCTCTCTCTCTCTCTCTCTCTCTCTCTCTCTCTCTCTCTCTCTCTCTCTCTCTCTCTCTCTCTCTCCTTGTTTGTATTTATACTCGTGCAAACTTAGTACGTCGAATGCGAGCGTTTTATGGGGAAGTGAAAAAAGTTGGAGTTGGCAAAGTTTTAGTGTTTGCTTTCTGTTGTTCTCGTTGCCTCTCGAAGGTGTTTGCTGAAAGGTTGTGGGGGCGACGGGGGCGGGGGGGCGGAAGGCTGTTGAATTAACACAGCCAACAGCCAAAATCTTCGCTATTACCAACTTATAAACTAATTAAGAGAATGTTTTTGTATAAGTTTAATATAATGTATGAAAGTGTTTTATATTAGATTTATATACTTTCCTTTCATGTATTTTTGTCCTGAGAGTTTTTTTTGTAGTTCCTCCTTCTTTGAGTAGTTTAGTTTATGTAGTTTTTTCCTTTCTTTGTAGCTGTTCGTTTGTTTGGAATTATTTTCCAGTTACTTTTTCTTTCCTTACTCGCAGTTAATTTCTTCGTTCTTTGTGATTCCTCTATCCTCCTGTCGTGGGAAGACATTGTTCATCGTCGCACGTTCGACTCGCAATCATGTGATTCCTGTGTGATCGAGACACTCTCCAGTGGCTCCCGAGGGAACACCTCACTGCAGAAGGACAATCGAATAATCACTTCTCCTTCCTCGGCATTTTCGGAGGTTTGGCTTCTCTCCCAAATGCAGAGTCGCTCCGAGTGTTTTCGCACGCTTGCAGGACACCTACCATCAAGAGATCGGCCTTGGTCGCCTTCGTTCAAGGCAACTGACGCAATCGCTTTTTGCTCCTTTCCCGGTCCTTCCGCGCCGAAAGGGCCCACCTGGGAGCAGGGCCCGCTCGGGACGAGGCCCAGCTACCTGCCAATGCGCGGCCTATCAAAATGTCCCGCCGCCGGCCACCAGTGTCGCACTCGGCCAACTTTTAACCAGTTATTGCCTGGAATTACATCCGACGGCCACCTTTAATTAATGATCTCGAGTTAATTAGCTGGCGGCTGGGGGGGGGGGGTTCGCATGATTTATGTCGCGTTATGAGTGCGCCTGCGCGGAGGCTGCTGGCGGCTGGGCACGCGCCTGAGCGGTGTCCTTGGGCCCGTGTCCCTGAGGTTATTCGGGAGCTGGAGAGCGAGTCGAAGCGGGCCCAAGGTCCGTCCGCTTTTTGTTTTTTGTTCGCTAACGAGCGAACGCCCTTTGAAAAATATTCCTTTCAACGGTGGAAATACAATGGATTTTTTATCGGAGGCGAAAGTCTCAATGCCGAAATTAGTTGGTAATAAATTTAGATGAGGAAGCGGTGGCCGGGTGCAGGGCCTTTGAGGTTGAGTGGGCCCCGGTCGGTGGGGCTCCTCCCGACACCCTCTGCCCAATTAACCACGAGAAATACAACCAGAGAATTTATGTTGCACCACTTTTATTTGAAATGAATCGAAAACCAATAATGGAAAGAGCGTCGGAATATTTTTAAATTAAAAATCTTCAAGAAATTAAATAATTAGTCACTTAGTGAATATTTCTAATAATTTACATAAATCATAAACGTTTAATTGAAATGCAAATGAATAAAAAATTATAAATATTATATGTCATATTGTATTGTTATATTAATTTTGTTTTTTTTTAAATTATGCATTTCTGTCGTTTCCATAGAAAAATGCAATAAAATATCGCTTATATATTATATAATTTAGTTATTAAAAGTAATTGTTTAATAAATCTTTGAGTTCTTTATGTATGTGTGTATTTAAAAATATTTTTATATTAATAAATGCTCCGAAAACGGTTTCAAAAAATTACAATACAATAAAATGCAATAATATTGTTTAATGCGTCCGTAAACATTAAAAACCCATTTAGAAGCATACAATATGACCATAATAAAGTAATGGTAATCTTCAAATATATACAATTTCATGCAGTCGTTTGCTCCGATACGAAATGCAGAAAAATAATATGATTTTCCAGGCACACAAAATTTTATTTTTTACTCTTAAACTACATAAAATGGCATAATTTGGGGGCGGGGGCGGGGGCGAGGGAGCCATGAAAGGAAATTTATTATTATGATCTGTTGCGGTCGAGGATGCAACGGGCGGAACCTGAGACCGTCTCAGGTTCCGCTGGGTTCCGCCGAGACACACGCCGTTTCTTCGATTTCTTCTGCTATTTACGAGCATGTTGGATGCGTGCCTGGGTGGCCTGCATTCGCCATTCGCCCTCTTCGCCTCAATAAAAGTATAAACCACTCGAGAGTATATCTTTTGCCAGGAAAAATGACATGTCAACGGTTTTCTATTATTGTCGGCTCTCTCAAAGTTTCTTCTCCTTTTGGCGGATTTTCCAAATTCTGGAAAAGATAAATATTCACAAGATGGGGGCGGGGGCGGGGGCGGGGGCGGGAGGCTCTGCCGTGTGTGTGTTTGATAACTGCTTGGGAAAGTTTTTAATATAAAAAGTTGAGGGGGGGTTGAGGGCTTGGGTTGATCGGGGGTTTTTCATAAGGTAAACATGGGAGTGCGGGGGGAGGGGGAGGGTGAAATAGGGGTCGAACTGTCGAAGGCGATGGAAAGCGAGTTAAAAGTTTATAAAAAAGTGTAGTGAAATCCGGTGTATTGTATGAAAATAAATTGCCATTCATTTTGGATCGTTATTTATTTTTTTCCCTAAGTGGGTGACAATGATATATTTATATTAATATAATTTTTCTTCTGTTTCGTTGGCGATTATTAATTTCAGAAATTAATACATTACATAAATAAGTAAAGAAGTTAATTAAAGCATATTCTTAATTGTCGTTGTCGTCTTCACAACTCAAAGTCTCACACTCAAAGGGAAGTCATTTACGTATAAAATTTTACATACTATCGTACTTGTCTATACTGCAGTTGTCATAATATAGATTTTATTCGATTAATTTTTAAATTAAAAAATAAAAAATTTTTATTATTCCCCCATTCGGTACAATATGAATTTCCATTGTAGTACGCATTATAAGTATGCAATTGAACATCCAAAGCCAAAACTTCTCTCTTTGTCATATTTACATACAGTATAAGTCCTCTATCCGCGACCAGGGGCCTCCCCTCCGCCAAGGCCATCTGGTCGATGTGCAAACAGACCAGAACCCGACAGATGACCTTTCCTGTTCAGCCCTTGATTAATGTATTTAAATGAAAGATGGCCGTCAATTATGTTCATGAGCCATGATTGTAACCGCGCACGTGTTCAGGGCCGAAATTTCAATGCACTGCAATTAACTCTGCTAATTGAATAGATTGCCGTAATTATTAGGAGCTGACAACTGTCACGTGGTGGTTTTTGGGCGACAGGCGGGGGCGGGGCGGGGCGGAGGGTTTCCCTTGTTTGGATAATAACTAAGTTTTAAAGAAAAGAACAGTTAAAAGTATTGTTCCATAAACAATAATAATAAAGTTAATTTGTGAATGCTCATTAATTGTTAAATAAATTATTCACGTTCATTGACACATTATACTGCTGTTTCGGCCATTAACCATCAGCAGTGCTGACCAATCTCTGCGAGGGAGGACGGCCTTGGAAAATTGGAAAATTGGAAAATTCTCTCTGCGTTTAACACTAAGCTATCGCCGTCCTCAAAATAAATTATAAGTTTATTTTTTAATAAATTTTTATGTATTATTTTATACAATGTTTTTTTGGAATTTTTCACTTGAGATGAATAATAAATTTATTTACGTTTAAATAACAGTAGGCACGCTATACTATATTTTTTTAATTGCTATATAATATTATGTATAATTTATCAGTTATTTGCTTGTAAAATAAAATTTAAAAAGTTTTAATGACGCACCGATCTCATTATAATAAATGACCAAAATAATTTATATACAGTAATAACGAGATTGTTTTTGTCAAAATTATATTTATACTGCAGCATGACGCTTAAATTAGATAGTTAATGTAGAGAACTTTTTCGGATAAAGTTTTTGTTATATATATTAATTATACATACGTTTATTCTTGTTCTTGTTTTTCTTTCTCTTTTCACTCTATTCTTATTTATTTTTTATCCTTTATTCTTATTTTCTTCTTCGTTTCCTTTTGTCTTCTTATTTTCTCTTATGATTTTTTCCTTTTTCAAAAAGTTATATAAACGCGTCAAAACTGACACATTTACGCACAGTTTGCTTTGCAATCAAAAACCAAAATTATACGTTTAAATAATATAACTTCACAATATACTCGTAAAAATGAGTATAATAATAATACAATGGATAGCCAAATTATTGTATATTTAACTGCAGGAACAGGCGCCGCCACCGTCACTTCCTGCCGGAGGGAAACAACGACAGCCGCAGTGCTGCCAACTGAACACCCCCCCCTCAGCAACGCATCGCACGACAGCCCAATCAATGGCCTTGGACAGCTGGAAACTCCCGTCGTGACTTATTATTTTTCGGATGGCTATTGAACTCCCTTTCGGGCGATTTGTCCCCCGCGCGCGGGCGGGGCGAAGTACCTGGCGCAGGTTCACATGTCGCCCCCGTCGCCCCCCGTCGCCCCCGCCGCCCCCAACGCCCCTCCGGCCACCGGTAGCCTCGCCCGCGAAATCAGGTTCCCCGTTAGTTAAGGAGCGGTTGGCCCATTTCTGTTTTGCCTCTTCAATCGCCGCCCACACTCACATAAAAACATTTATGTCAGTGTGGAGCAAACAAGAAGTGTTTGTTTCGACATTTTTTGCTGTCGGATGATCCGCAGGAGCTTTCTGAGGTTCATTAACTGAAATATCAGTTAATGAAGCGAACCTTTATAGATGAGTTTTATTATATTATTAAGTGGACCTAAATATATTCTTTCTTATTATTGTTTTTTTTGTCTTCCTTACATCTCTTCCATTTCTTCTTCTCTCGACATTAAAATAATAAAATATACAAAATTCTTTTTATTCTTCTGCTTTATCTTAAATAGTCTGACTTATTATTTGGTATTATTCTATAATTTATGTACATATAAATTCTAAAACATATAAATACAAATTCTATAAATAATAAGATAATTCTAAAGATCTCTGTTCCTTCTGTTCTTTCATTAATATCATGATATATTTATTATAAATGTTTCAAAGCATTTTAATGAAATTTCACTTTGGAAAGGAAAAATTTTCAAAAGTGAAAACACTTTTCTAAACATATAAAATAACAGAAACAGCAATCATCTCCCTCCGGTCCCGCTCCCTTCTCCCCCTCCCCCAACACAACAGCAGCCGCCCTCTCCCTCCCCTCCCCCTCCCCGTCCACCTCTGCCCTCTCCTTATTAAACCGTGACGGAAAATTAATTCCAAAGATTAATTAATAAAATATCAATGCGTAAAATGAGGAGAGAAATTCTCGGAAAGCGAACGATTTATCACGGCATAATCAGCGTTCTCTCCAGACACAGCGTCTGCGGGTGCGCAATCTCGTCTGGGCAGTTGCTCCCCGGGGCGGGGGGCGTGGGGGCGGTGAGGGCGGGGGTTTTGGCATTGAATGAGCACCGATGCTAAAGAACTACTCGATCAAGTTCATAGAGCTAACCTTGGATTCCATGTCACGATCTCTCATGCTTTGATTTCTTTTCTTTTTTTCTGGTTTGAATAGGCGGTGAGGGGCGAAGGGGCGGGAGGGGCGGGAGGGGCGGATGAAGACGAGGGGAGTGCCGAGGAATGGAATTATGAGGGCAGCCCGAACGGGGGCAGAGGACAGGGAGGGAATTACTATTCTTTTCTTTCTTTTCTTTCTTTTCCTTCTTTTCGCTCTCTCTCTCTGCTTCTTCTATTATTTCTCTCCATCATCGCATTCTTACTATTGTCTTCATCAAAATTTTGTTTTTCTTTTTTTCTTTTTGGAGTCGTCCCGGTCACCTTTGGCCATAATATTTCATCTGCGGTGGATGACTCTTTGCCTGTTCCTCTTTGTGCGCTATTCTTTTTCTTCCCTTTTTTCCCTTTCTTATTTTTCATCTTCTTATCTATTTATAAAAACATAAATTCATTGTTTTTTATGTTTTCATCTTCAAATTCTTATTTTCATCTTTTCCTTTCTATTATTCTTTTTCTCCTTCTCTAAATATGTACACAAAACGCATGTTCTTGGTTTTCGGGCAGGAAAATAAAAGGAGAAAGCAAACAGTTGAGGATTGTTTCCTCTTGAGAGTCGAAGATAAACACTCGAGGGGTGGCAGAGGGGAGGAAAGGGGGGAAAGGCTCCATTAAAAAAATGGGGGATAATATAATAAAGGCGCCTTAAATATTTCAAAGCCTAATCTGTTGGGAGAAAATGAAAAATCCTCCGCTAAATAATAATTTGACAGCGCAGACGAATTTCTCAATATTTCAGTCTTCTGCTGACGTCCCGAAAATATAAAATATTCCCTTAATTAAAAGAAGGAAAGGAAATGAGCTTTCCTCCCTGGAACGGGAGCTTCGCCGCCCCCACAGCCATTCCTGCGAGCAACAGCTCAGCCTTTCCTGTGGCCGTGGTCAGCACTGTGCTCGCCTTTTTGTAAAAATGTTCTTCTTATTATTTGCCTTCTTCTTCCCTTCTTGAATAAAATGTAAATGCACGAATGGAGAGAAAATGTGCAAAGGGAATTCAATTAAATTCCCGAAACCGTGCCGTAAACATATTTTCCCCTTCCGTTTTTTAAAATCAATTTCCATCTAATTTGAGGGGTTGGCGTTAAAATTTTTTAATTACTTTTATTAATTATCCTCGACTTGGCCTAATTCAAAATGTCCTCTCCAGATGTCAGACTTTGTTTTCCGCATGTCGATTTATATTTAAAACGCCACCGCCCCCTCTTCCCCTCTTTTCATCTGCGCTTACACAAAAAAACAACCGAATATTCGGAAATTTTTTGTGATTTTTTTGAATAAATTAGGGGTGGTTAGGGGAGGGGTTGATCTGATGAGAACTTTAAAATTATGGAAATACAGTGGGATTATTATCATAATACTGTGCATTAATTATAAGTGTTTTGTGATTGAATTTTTTATAAATTAATAACGTATAGGCGTATTTTATTAAAAGTAAAAAAAAGAAGAGGCAATAAAAGAAAAATGAAGCAAAAGAGGAGAAAATGAAAACGAGGAGAAAAAAAGAAGAAAAAAGTAAAAACAACCATAAAAGATTGAGAAGAAAAGGTGCAATAAAAGTATAAAACGAGGAGAAGAAACTGAAGAGGAGGCAGAAAAAAGAGGAAAAGAGGAAAAGAGGAGAAGAAAAGGAGAAACGGAAAAACGGAAAAAACGGAAAAACACGGTGTTTTCGCATTTGTATCTGCCAAATGGAGGGTTCAAACTTTGAATAGATACACCTCTTTCAAGAGAGGAGATCCTTCTCGGTTTCCTTTCATCGCAGTTGACTTCTTCGGGGCGACCGGAAGAGCAATAAATAAGGAGGGCGGGGGCGATCTCCTTCAGTTGCTGACTCCAAATTAAATTTTCTCCCGGGAGGAAGCTTTTAAAAAGCCCTCTGCGTGCCACGTCGAAAGATAACTTTTGGCCCCTCGGGCGCTTTGATAACGTGTTTAAACAAAACGCGTTAGACATGCTATTAAACTCTGCCAACCAAATCAAAAGGATAACAAGATGGATGGAGGCATGAGTAGCATTTTCTCAAATTAACATGTGTTTCTATAAACACGAAGGCCCCCTGCGCCCCCTGCGCCCCCCTCCGCCCGTTTCTCCCCCCGTTTCTCCCCCAATATGGCCACCGATGGCCCAAATTACGTGGCTGCATTATGTCGTAAATATAATATTAATAACTGCCTCTTTCAGAGTATTTTTTGTTTTTATACTTTCTCAATTTTCGTTTTGGCCGTTTTTTTATGTATTAATTTAACTCTAAGAAAGTCACACCGTCCGAAGCAGTCCTTATCTGTAAAAGAAAACAAACTGCAGTCCCGAGGGAGAGCACGGACGATTCCTCTCTCCCGAACTTCTTTTCACGAAACCTCGACTCAATGCACATTTTCCTTTATAAATTCGGATTTCCTTTTTATTTTTCTTTTACAAATCTTTTTCAAAAGGCAAAATGGCGGACGAGGGGGTGGAAACAAAATCAAAATCTTTTCTTTTATAAAGATAAGGGCTGTTCCGAGAACCCAATTTATATTACCGAGAAATTACGCCCTCTAACTTTTTTCTTTCTCCTCTTCCCCGTCTGCCCCGTCTTCGCCCTCGAATCCTTCTTTCGCCTTTCAACTCAGACAAACATGGCGGACGAGGGAATGCGGACAGCAGACGATGCAGCAGACGATGCAGCAGACGAAGCCATGATCGCGATCAGGCAGTCGACGCGAGCGCGCTCTTTCGCTCCCAACCCGAAACATCTCTCCGCATTTTTCCCTCTTTTTTCTCCCTCTTCAGCTCCATAATAAAACTTAGAAGGCTTAATATAAATGAAAATGTGTTTCTGTACTTTCAGTCGGCGAAACAAAAGGAATTCCGAAACTTTAATATTAAATAAAGTTAAGAGTGAAATTGAAGAGGGTGAGGGGCGGGGGAGGGGCGGAAGGAGGGGGGTGTGGGGGGTGTGGGGGGGGTGGAAGGGATTCCCTTTGCGAAGGGGCGTTCTTCCAGCCGAGGAATGGCCGAATGCGGCGTTGTTCGCCGTTGGCCGATTTCCGAAGAAGAATGTTCGCCCCTGTGCGGGTGGGGGTGAGGGCGGGAAGGGGTTGCTGCGAGTTCCCCTGCAGGAGAGAACCGTTCGCTGCTTTAGCTCCGTTATTAATAATATACAGCGTTGTTCATTAATTAGCGAGGAGCTTTTTGAATATTTATTTATTTAAAACATGGCGTTTACAATATACACTTGTAGTGAAGTTTATTATGTTTATAATAACCTTGATAAGATGTTGTTACGTTCTGTAGCCTTTTTGAAATGCCTTAGAACGTAAAAAATTATTATACTTATTATTATTTTATTTTATATAAAGAAAATAAAAAATAAAGTAAATGTGCTAATCATTATGGCGCCCGTAGGCATTATAAATTTAAACTATATTTATATTTATTTATAAATATAGACATTTTACAAACAGAAAGAACTTTATGAAACGTTTATATAAATAAAAACTTTTGCCTCTTCCGCTAAATTGTCCACAAAAAACAATACTAATAATACTCGGATTCGAAAATTTAATTTTTTCTTTTAGGTTTTATTAAATTAATTTTATATATGTATGTATAACGCTAACAAATAAATAATTACACAAATAAAAACTTTTTATATACATAAATTCAATATGAAAAGAGATCATTAATAGTAAGCACAGAATAGATAAATAAATCAAAAATGAATGACTGCAGTAGAAAATGCATAAAAAGTATAAAAAAACCTAAAATATAAGTTAAACATATAAATTAATAGTGTGTATATTTACGCATTGAGTTTGATATTCAACTCCGTATTAAATTCATTTCGTTATTTCATAGAATAAAGCGATGGACAGAATTACGCTAATATTACGTCTTCGGTTCCCTATACCATAATTCCTCTTCCACATTTTTATATTTTAAATTTGCCCATAATTTATAAAAGTATTACATTTCCTCCTTTTAACAAACCCTTGGCGCCGTCCACCCAAATGCGCCCAAATTATACTCTCCAGTCCTCAGGGAGAGCAGTTTTCGCCAACCCGAAAGCAATGCCTCATTGTTGGCCTAATTAATGTGAGCGGTGCCGCAGAGACTTTATATCGTATAATCTTTTATCTTATACCAGGGGTGAGCAACACCCCAACCGCCAAGCTTCCCTTTGTCTTCTTCGAGCGCGGCCCCCAGGCGCCCCACCAGGAAGTGGGGGCCACCCGAAGGCCCCGCTCCACCAAGGCCCCTCCACCGCCTTCCCGAAAGAACCGGCAGACGCACCAGGCCGGCTTTCCCACGGTTTCTCGCGGATTCTCACCAGACGACGGGCCCAG